>CAXAKX010001154.1:0-163804 GCA_963969525.1 Ontholestes murinus | reverse complement strand
GTAGTGTGTAATATCAATGTTGGAAAATATTTAGCTGTAGTACGTGTGCATTAATAAATCAGGGCAATTAATTTCAAGCCCATTAAAGCTCACGCAAGTGAAACACGTCACATGCAATATACTTTATACACTCGATTTCATATGAAATGCACATTCTAGAAAGAATAATACGATTGATGCGAAACTTGGTGAAAATTAATTGTTTAAAAATGATTAAACTATCAAAAGAAAAAAAAACTTTAATTTAACAGAAAAAAAAAAATAATGAGTTACATCGTATCACACAGCAATGCAAGAATTTACCCTTCTAGGCATACTTAGAATCAAATGGTCTATATGCGCTTGAAGCATCTCATTCCAAACAACTTCTAACTGAAGTCTCAGATCATCTAAGTTGTCAGGAGGTCTGGGAATGTTGTAAACACTTTTAACCATTATGTCCCAGACATGCTCGATGGGGTTTAGGTCCTTGTTGGCCAAGGCAACTTTTGCAAATCCACTTCTTCTAAGAACACCCTTGTAATGTTTACCGTGTGGGGTCTAGCGTTATCTTGCTGGAAAATACAATTAGGTAGCGTCTGAATTAATAGTACCGCGGCGGGATCCAAGATATTACAATATACAGACGAGCGATTAATGTACCTGGAATGAGCACAAAAGGTGATTTTCGTCTCAAATTGATTGCACCCCACACCATAACACCCGGTGTTAAAGCTGTATGGCGTCTTTCAACAAACTCTAATTTTCTTGTTTTCTTTGATATCGACGTACCCTTCTGCGTCCATCATATTTCCATAAACAAAACCTGAATTGGATGTTATTTCATTCTCCAACCCAACCCTGCCGCTCTTGACACCAAGCTAGACGAGCAGCTTTCTGAGGTGGGGTTAGTGGAAGACGTCTAAATGGACAGTAAGAATGGATGCCAAAGGACGCATTCGTCGATAAATGTCGCCATTGAAATCTGGCAATTTACAGCTCTTACGCAATCTATGGCAACATACCTAATTGTTTGAAATCGGTTCTGTGTGACCATCGCCTCAGAAGCCGATCATCACGAGGATTACTACGTCGGGGAGGCTTTCCAGCCGGACGATGTCGCTGTATACCTTATTCTGATCAGGAAGACCATATTATCGCCACAGTTGATCTCGATTCTTTCTTCTGCCAATTTTGCGGAACGATAACGCTGCTCTTTCATGTCTATAATTCGACCCCTATCAAACTCTGAAGTTTGGGAAAAATTTGGGTGTTTCTTTCTTTGGGCGACAGTTCATAATGCCCAGAGAAAGACAACACCAAAATTTGTGACAACTTCAGAATAAAACTGCTGATAAATTTTAAGTAAATATTCTTCAATGCTCATATAAAAAGTTGTGGAATTTTAAGATAAACATGACGGAAAAACCTCAACGGCTCAACTTTTTTAATTGAGAGTTTAATTATTTCATACCAACGAATAAACAATTATTTTCAAAAAGTTTCGCATCAAACTTATATTCTTTCTGGGTGGTGTATTTCATATGAAAGTGAATGTATTTGTCCATTTTTTATAATTTAAATTATATCGAATTTAATAATTTAGACTTAAATTTAGTGTAGCTATAACTTGAGTAGCATGTTTATAATATCACATAACAAGCACCCAATAACTGCAAATAATTAGAAATAACTTTTAATAATTAAGCAATAGCTGAGTTTCTGTGCATACGAGTGCCACAGAAAGTGAAAAGTTCAATCTATTTATAATTGTTAAGTGCACTATATATTTTATATAGGTTAATTTTATACTAATACAACCCTTAGAAGTTCCACATTCATATTGAATTTATTTACTGTCGTAAAAGACTTTATTAAATGTGATTTAAGGTATCTACCTCCATAATTTATTTCTTCTCCTATATCTTGAATATAACATAAGGTGCCCGGATGTAACGGAAAACGCTGATGTATTGGTATAAATATTAAACAACGACGGAGCCAAAGCCACAGTTTTAATGAAATCACCAACGACGTTGCTGATTTATATATTTATTTATAGCTGAGGTTGTTAAAAACGTTACGAAATAAGAAAACTGCTATTAATCGTTCCGTAATCGTATTTTATTCAACAATGGTTAGATTTGTATATTTAAACCTTAATATAGAGCCCTGCTCTACATATGTAGATATGATAGTGATTACTAAGCAATTAACTCTATACATATATAAAACACATAATTATTTAATTAAAATCACGTTTGCTGTGTTATTATACTTATGTCCACTTTCACCAGCTCTGGTTAAATTTTTCGATTAACTAATCCCGATTAACTTTAACCAGAGTATTTCTGTTGCACCGTCGGCTGATTAAGTAACCACCGAGTAATAACATAGAGAGGACACGTTTTATAGGGTTTTCATTTTTATTTTTGGTATTTTTATGCCGTACAATTGACAACTGTGGCGCGTTTAGATACTTAACCTATATATAAAAAATGACTGACAAATGTACATAAATAACTTCATGATTATAAACGTCCTGAAGTTAGTCGCTACGTACGATTTTCTGTTAATCATTGATTAACTTTTAATCAAATTGAAATTGAATTTTTGGCAACATTAATTCAAAGTAAATTTTAATAACATATAATAAATAATTGTCGAATAAAAATTATTAATAGAGAAAACCTTATAATAATATATACAGGGTTATTCACGCTATACGGCACGGAATATTGTGGCCAAAATACTTGACTTTCAAAAAGTTTCACTTTGGGGATATATGGGGGTCTATTAGGGCTACTTTTTAAAATTACTTTCATAATATACAGGGTGTCCCAAAAACCCTAAAAGTATCAAAGTTGTGTTTTTTTTAATGAAACACCCTGTATTTTATTGCATATTTGGATCCTTCGATAAAAATAAGTGTGTATTTTAATAAGGTTTTTATTACATAAACCTTAAGGTTTTTGAAATAATTTGAATTTTGTAAAAATGTAACCTAATTTTCATGTTTCAAATACTTAAAAAATAAATAAGTTATGCATACCAAATTTACACTGAAATGTAACAATAGATCATATTTTATTTTCCAAGTATAATAAACTTGACATCTTATACCGGGTGTAAAAAAAATGGAATTAAACAATTGAGAACTTTAAATGGCTATAACTTCATTTATTTAAATGGAACGCTATATTTATTAATTTATCAGCAAATGCACGTTTTAATTACCTTTCGAATGGTATTTAAATCTTAATTGTTAAGTCTTCTCGTTTTTGCAGAAAACGCCAAAATATTGTTTATTGCACCGTTTTAGTACTTTTTAAGTAAAAATTTTTATGTATCTAGTTTTCTATGGTATTTAAAAACGTCAGATAATTAATTTAGTCTGTCATCTTAGTTTAAAAAGCCTGTCTTTTGTTATAGTTGTCTTATTTTGCATTTTTGTGTTAGATCGTTAGTAATCGTTACTGTTTGAACATTGCTGTTGTATTTTTTGGTAAAAAATGAAGATTTACTCAAAAGAAGGGGTTATTGGCATTATTTTTATGCTTGGAGAATGTCATCAAAATTGTTTATTGGCTTGTCGAGTTTATACTTAAAGGTTTCCCGAAAGAAATCACCCTAAGCCAGCCATTTTGAGAGACTATTAACCAGTTTAAAGAAATTGGAAGTGTCAGTTATAAAAACCTCAGTATAAGAAAATCTGTGTAAATTTTCATTTTTTACTATGACATACAACAACCATGTTCAAACAATAACGATTACTAACGATCTAACACAAAAACGCAAAATAACACAACTATAACAAAAGACATCCTTTTTAAACTAAAGTAACAGACTAAATTAATTATCTGACGTTTTTAAATACGATAGAAAACTAGATACATTAAAATTTTTACTTTAAAAGTACTAAAACGGTGCAATAAACAATATTTTGGCGTTTTCTGTAAAAACGAGAAGACTTAACACTTAAGATTTAAATACCATTCGATAGGTAATTAAAACGTGCATTTGCTGATAAATTAATAAATATAGCGTTCCATTTAAATAAATGAAGTTATAGTCATTTAAAGTTCTCATTTGTTTAATTTCAATTTTTTTACACCCGGTATAAGATGTCAAATTTATTATACTTGGAAAATAAAATATCATCTATTGTTACATTTCAGTGTAAATTTGGTATGCATAACTTAATTACTTTTTAAGTATTTGAAAAATGAAAATTAGGTTGAATTTTTACAAAATTCAAATTATTTCAAAAACCTTAAGGTTTAAGTAATAAAAACCTTATTAAAACACACACTTATTTTGATCGAAGGATCAAAAAATGCAATAAAATATAGGGTGTTTCATTAAAAAAAACACAACTTTGATACTTTTAGGGTTTTTGGGACACCCTGTATATTATGAAAGTAATTTTAAAAAGTAGCCCTAATAGACCCCCATATATCCCCAAAGTGAAACTTTTTGAAAGTCACGTATTTTGGCCACAATATTCCGTGCCGTATAGCGTGAATAACCCTGTATAATACTAGAAGATAGTTATTGTCGAAACTAATGTTTTGAGAGTCCTAATTGCAATCAAACTGATGAAAACGTCGATAATTGTTTAAAAATGTATATAAATCTATCGACTGATGAATAAAATATTAAAGATAGATATAGATTGTTTAAAATTTGCACTGGCTTCCCTAATTTAGTAAACATACCACATACAATGAGGGAACTATCAACAGCGAAAATTGAAGATAATAATGGTAAACCTTATTGTTTCTTAGTCAACAACAGCTGCCGATAGTATTTGACTTATTTTGGATCTCGCCAGTGCATAAAATGTTATTACGATGTTTATCATCCTTCAGTTCTCCGTTAAGGATAGAAATACCATTAAGGTGCGATGACGAGACCCAAAATAGATCGAAACTGCTCTGTGGCGTTGTTGTTGACGCGAAACGATAATTTAAGGAAAAAAATTGTTCAAAACTTCCATTGAAAAAGAAAAAATAAATTTTATAAATAAGAAAATCAGACGCTTTCAGGAAGGATTTATATATTTAGCTAATATTAAGCATAATAAATACATAAAATAATGTTCACTTTGTGGTACATCTTGAATATAAAGAAGAAGAAGACATGATGACTTTTTTTCCACTTTTAATAAAGTGCTAAAACAAAGCCATTGTGTTTCCTTTTACATAAAATAATTGTGAAAGCTTTGATAAAGTTAGCTATCTGTATTTTCTTAGCCTTAATACAAATCGTATCTCCAGTACTAATCTCACATTAAATTACATTTAGGTCGATTATATTTACATATATAAATTAATTAAACTCATTACTTACACTATAACTGGAATGCATATATTGTACGGTAATCAATATTTATCATTATAATTATTTTACACTATTTGTTGCTTAAACAAAGATTGCACCGACGCAAACAAACGATAATAAATTGATGGATCAAGGCGACAATAAGCGCACAATTGAGATTTCCAAGATTACAAATAGATGTTTGCGCAACATTTGTTGATAAGTATTATACAGGTTAAGCAAATGCAAGTTAAAATATCACACTGAGTCACGGTTTTATGTGATCTTGAAACGTCCCTCTTTATTTTAGTGGAAGCAAATATTTGCAATCATATTATGCGTCTATTGTACAGCTTATACACAGTAAAAATTAATTGCACAGATTAAAATTATTTGTTAGAGCGTCTCGCAAGCGTTTCGAGTTAATAATTGTTTATGCAAATGATCTTTACATTTGGGTTGAGAAAGCACATCAAGAAGTGCGACATTCTAAAACAAACAGAAAATACGATAAGGAATGATAACATTTCCGCGTTTCCTTGTCGAATAGCCGAATTTATTTATTTTATTAATATTTTGGCATTGATTCAAGCTCGCAAAAGTTCAGCAAACTTCTGAATTTGCTGCCAAGAGATAACACATTATAAGATTACTTTTTTCATAAAGAGAATGTTACTGTATACATCTATTATCTTAGTTAGTAAATATGCTGTTACATACTAGAAGATGTTAACTTTAATTTCGAGATTTACAACTTGAGGGCGATACTAAGTTAATTTTCGCAAAATGAAATTATAAATAAAGTATTTTATATATGACTGATTTGTTTCAATTTTCAAAATTATTAACAGTGGCTATGGGATCAGGTGAATG
Source organism: Ontholestes murinus (assembly GCA_963969525.1). Taxonomy (NCBI): domain Eukaryota; kingdom Metazoa; phylum Arthropoda; class Insecta; order Coleoptera; family Staphylinidae; genus Ontholestes; species Ontholestes murinus. The sequence goes on along the minus strand of CAXAKX010001154.1, from coordinate 157,630 downwards.
TAGGTGGAAATTTAACATAAATGCATTTGCTTAATTAATTATCTTAATCGATAATATAATCAAAATAATTAAAAAAATGTTTCACCACGAGTTAAGTGAGAAATTAATACCTTATAGTTAATATTGTTTGTTAAAAAAACTAATTGTTATTCAAGTCAAATTAATAAAAGCAGGTACCATTCATTGCTTTAATTTCAGTTGTCAATTTTGTTTAATTGCAGTTGTCAATTTTGATGGACAAATAATGAAATTTTGGTGGCAAATTAACTATAAATACGTAACGTACGAGGCGTAGTAGGAAAGTAGTATCCGTTTGTACCGTGCGGAGCGTTGGCAAATAAAGTAGCCGCTGGATGTGTCCTAATATGTTCCTAATATGTTCAATTTTAGATGTCTTTAGGTTAAATTAGATTATTTCTTAACGCAAGAAATATGCGATCTTGTGATATTAATTTTTAATTGAAGAATGTGTATGGAGAAAATGGCGCTGGTGTCTTAATTTTAACTTAGGAAGAGATGACACCAATGATGGCGAGTAATTACGAACGAACTTTCAACCACCCACACGATAGTCCACACTTAGCTCATTCAGATCATCATCTATTTACAAAACTCAAGGACTAGCAACGGAGGATTTTGAAGCTGGATATTAAATCTCATCACATTTTATACAAATACTTAAAATTGTCAGCTGACCATGTAGAGCAGTAGTTTAAGTCTTTAACAAATAAAACGTTAATATTTGTTAATATTAACTAGTTCTTTTTAATATTTACAAACGGGTGCTTTCCGGATGGCCCTCGTATATGTTTTAAATATCATGAATAAACACGATTACTTTGATTTTTGTAACTATAATACAAAATTAAATACAAGTTATACAATCAAAGTAATAGTATTTTATTTATTATATAAGAATATTATTTATTAATATTGAGATAACGCAATTGTTTGATTTTCAAATATTGGTTTATTAAACACTACATATGTTTCGCCACACTGTGGCTTCACCTGAAGAAGCCAAAGTGTGGAGAAACATATGTAGTGTTTAATAAACCAATTTTTGAAAATCAAACACTTGCGTTATCTCAATATTAAGTATGGATTTTCAACACCTAAGTGCCTCATCAATCAATCAATTTATAGATATGATAATCAGCCCTTATAAAACGGTAAGGTTAGACTCTCCGACCACTGATCTGTGCTTCTAATTCTATTGATAGGTATTTTATGCAGCACAAATAGTTTCTAATAATAATATATGCATGATTTACCACAAAGTCAACGCCTCCACAACTAAACATATATTTCAAGTACATCTCAAAATAGTAAAAACTAAATATAATGTAATTAAAAAACAGGAATAATATTTGTTGAGAAATGTTTTCTTCTGATCAATGGCATGAATCAAGTGAATATGTCTTTTCAGTTTTTTTGGACCTAAAATCAAAACAAGGCAAAAAAAAGACATAGATGACAATTCTACACATGTAATCCGATGGTTTGGTAAAATAAATCAATAGAACTATCAATAGCTTTTTGTAGAAGGTAGTTTCAGTTTATTAAAGAGACGAACATCGATATAATCATGACTTTTGGCTTTCTTGCTATTAGCAGGATATAGAATGACTGGATAGGCTCTAACGAATCTTAAATCGGGTCGTAAACTACTGATATTTTCAATATTATCGTTAAAGGTTTAAGATTGGAAGTAAAAATACTTCCAATCTTAAACCTGCGAAAACATGGATTGTTGAATTGCTATATGAGCGCTCCACCAACAGACTTCGATCGAGATTTTCGTCTAAGCATGCTATGCTAGTGCGATTCGCATGTTTCCAGAATGACATGTAGGAAGAGACACAAGAAGTAAATTTGCTTGTATTTGTGGTTCAGCTATTTCCTCATATTAACTGGATACCCTGTATAAGTAACGAGAATATAAACTAAAATATAAAAAACGAACATTAATGAAAGAATTTAACACGTTAACGCCGGCGGGTACCACCGGTGGTACACGAGTTTTTACGCTTTTGGTACGCCACTGATTACTTCCATGGTGACAATAAGTAACTATTATCGCGCATCTAGGACTTCATTCACCATAGCAACCATAACAACCATAGGCGTGCAAGCCAAATTTTGTCATTTTAAATGAATGAAATGAAAAACATAAAATGAAAGAGAACCAAAAACCACAAACTCATTTTCTATACATTAGAATGAAGGGAAAAAACAAGTGATTAAACTAGAAAAATAATGATGAATAATAACGGAACGCAAGCAATTGTTGAAAATCTGAAGAGCATTTTTTAAATAAACGACGGAAAAGACGAACGACACAACCAGAACAAAGGTAAGCTAAAGAACAAATTATAAACAAATTAAAAATACTCAAAGTATTTTTGTCATTAAATAATTTTTAACAAACAGATTCCTAAAAGTCAAAATGAAGATCTCTTTCCATCCCTCTATTTTTACTCCAGAACAAAGTCTATCTCAAGAATATCGTTTATCTCCACTATTTAACTACATTTTCTGCTTCGACATTTACAATCCTGATTCTCTTTGTGTTAATTCTTCCAAATATCTCCAACAATTTAGAGATGACACGACTTTTTTCCATGCACTCATAGTGACTAAAGCTATACAGTCCCTTAGCAAGTTAATGGCTCCTTGCAATATTGGTCTGCCAGGACAAAATTATTTAAAAACCTAATCTAACATAACCTAACCTAACCTAACCTTTTTATAGGGATGTGATGACCCCGCACGACCAAAAGTAACCTAACTTAACTTTTTTTAAATAATTCCACTAAAGCAAGCCATTGGGTTTATTTACCCTCTACATTATTTTATGGGAGAGCTCAGCTGTTGTTCCGCTGATCCTGTGGGTTAGGTTGATTTAGTTGAAGACTAATACTACACCGTACTATACGACAAGAAGCTCGAGTTATCTTGACATCACCATAAGGTATTAATTTCGCGTAAATTCGAGCTTTTACCATAGTTTGATTCCCAACGGGGAATTCCTACGGGAATTGCACCTTATCAGTCCTTTTGAAGACTATCGCGGTACTTCTGCGCTACGACTTTTGTCACAGATATCCTTGCAGCCTCCCATTTTTGGCTATCCTCCAGCATGTGTTCGACTAGCGTTTGAGCCTGGACAGGCTTAGTTAGTAATGTTCTACAATAAGTACTGACCCCTGAGGAACACCAGCGAACAGGTTTTTAGCGTCCCAGCCTCCTCAACTTCCACTACACTTCCACTGAAATAGCTTCTGACTAATTTCATCAGATATGGCGTTGTTTTCATCCCATCTAAGGCTTGCATCATCTGTACCCTAGGCAGCGAATTGAAGGCTTTGCGGATGGCAAGGGTTATAATTACATAGTTCTTACGTTTCCTCCAGCTTCCGCTGTTGGCCTCGCCTGCAATGCTCTGCACCATCTTGACGGCATCGACCGTTAAACGGCCATTCCTAAAGCTGAACTGGTTGGAAAGTCCGACCGCCCGCCACTATTTCCTTCAAAAGTTCTACCATGAACCTCTCCAGCACTTTGGTCTCTCCATCTAGAAGGCCAGCGGTCTTCCGGTGGTTTTCCAAGTTTGCGTATGAGTAACAGTTTGGCCGTCTTCCTACTGGACAGGAACGTACCCTCCTTGAGGCTCGTGTTCATTGTGTTGGTGAACTCCCATGGGATTATGGGATTTTGCCCGCAACGGTCTTTATTAGTTCGTTAGGCTGTTGGATCCTGGTGCTTTATTGTTCACCTGCGTCTTAGTTCACTCTAGGGGTAGCCCTCCTCCACATCGCATTGGGTCTCTTCCTCAGCTTCTGGTTGCCGTGGTGGGAACAGCGTCTTCACCACCGAAGCAACGCAACCGAGGAGCTGGTAGGCAAGGATCCAGCTTCCTCAGCATAATACGATATCGTAAGCCCCATGGGTCGTTTCTCCACATCTTCGCAGAGCTGTTTCCAGCCCCGTTCTCTGCTTCGTAGAATTACGAGGCATAGTTCACGCTTGGCTTCCCTGAAATAGCTCTCGAGTTCTTCTGTGTTACTGTCACTGGCTCTGGCTCTGGATAATCTTCGCCTAGCATTTGAAGCCTGGTAGCGCAGCTCCTTGATTTCGATGGTTCACCAATAGAAGGATTCCTTCTGGCTTTCTCGAGTCCGAGGTACAGTAGCAACGCAAGATCTCATTAGTTTTTGAGTTAGCTGGTTAGATATAGCCTCTACGTAGTTTTGCTCTACTGCCGAAACATAACCTAACCTAACAGAAAAACGGCATATGTATAAAAGTAGCCAGATATGCAGTTGAGAATGGTAATGTCATTTTCTATAATTTTTCTGCAATTTCACTATTCATAATATCCAAATTAGCGATTTAAGTAAACGTAATATATTTGACAATACAACTCATTATACATCCTCAAATCAGAAAGCTGTGTCCTAGAATCTCAGATATAAATTATGTATTAATACTTTAATTATAATTATAAATATTACAATTATTATAAATTACTTGATTTCTTTGCGTAACTATTAACCCATCACTTGATTGAACACAAGTTGCCTGTCTTGATGCACTACAATGGTTGGCGGTTTCCTTCGAATAGCTTTGTCTCAACTTACTTATTATATGTGCATGGTGTTCAGAAACCATTTGTAAATAGGAACGGATTGCTATGTAGAATTATAGCCCGTAATCTTTATCAGTTCTTGCTCGGACACCCCGGTTACAACAAGTTTTATGATGGCAAATAATCATCTTGTATGATTTGTAACCTTTAGGTGTACCACGTCTCCCGCAGGGGTGGTTGACGTGCACAGCCATTTGGGAGTAGCGACCCCACGTACCCGAGCCGTTCATTGCACACACACGCTCATCTCACTCACACACACACACACACACAACGTCACTGACACCCCGTGATGTTATGCCTGATGGCGGTTCCGCGGGGTGGCACACACACACACACACACACACACACACACACACACACACACACAATCATCTTACACACGCACACATCATTGACGCTGACGACACCCTACACCCCGTGAAGTAATGCCTGACGGCGGTTCCGCGGGGTGTCAGGGGCGACCTGGGGAGGTGGTTTTTAGTGGGTATACCAGTATAGTTCTGGGGACTCCCACACTCAGTCTATAAAAGATTTTCCACCTCCCGGCCACAAAAAAAAAAAAAAAAAAAAAAAAGGTGTACCACGTCGAGTCTATTTCTGCGTTTCATTTGGTCTATCTCCTAATTTCATTAACACCTACTAGGGAATTTTAAAACCAAAAACCGGTAGGTTTATCCCAAAAAGCTGGCTTAATCCCTTTTTGGGATAAACATACCGGTTTTTGGTTTAGATGTTTGATGTTTTTGACAACATCTTTCCAAGAAAAAAGTAAAATATCAATTATTATTATTTTGGAACCTCATATGGTAAATATTATATTGTCCAAATTTGGTGACAATCACTTGCTGATTGATGAGATCCTACTTGGCAATTCTTACTAATTGTATTTTTCTTTAAATACTCCCAGTTTTAACTCCATTATTTTTTAGTTCTTGTTTAAAATAGTGAATCAAACACTTGGCCGATTCATCAACCCGCCGTGCAAGCTCTTCTGTAGCTATTTGAATTTTTTTGCTGATGTCCAGAAAGAGTATCTTCGTCACAAGAATTAATCATTTTAATTTTATCTGTGAACGCGACTGATCTCCCTTTTCGTTTTTTCAGGTATTAACTGAAGCTCTCTCCTCTCGCTGGCTAGCAGTCTATACATCCTTATATTCAATATCTGAAAACGGGTTGATTTTAACATTAAAATCTCGATAATATTTTTCCATTAGTGTTTTGCAATAGTGTTCCACATTGTTTTCAAATATTACACTTTATAGTTTGTTTCATCCAGCTTCATCATATTAACAGCCTAGTTCTTTAAAATCTCGTTTAATTTGGGGATTGTTGAGGCTTAGTCCAAGTCAAAACGTCTGTCTTTGCGAAACCTTTCAAATTGTAAAAATGCGGAATTTTCGGATATTGACGATTTTCTGGCTTCGTCAATATCAGCCAATTTCCAAACTTATTCATATTCTTTCGATGTTATAATAACCCTCAATAATCAAACACAAGCACCAAGAAATTAACGCTTTTTGTCGTTTTTGTTTTTTCACAGTGATGCGGTAATTTTCTGGATTATGTAGCCAAATACAATTCGTGTTAGGACTCTTTAGGTAATGTTTGTTATCAGATTAATTCGTAGCTTTTATCTTTAACAGAAATTTTTGTCGCAAAAGCTACTCATTAACTGACGATTAAAATTTTCGGCAAGAGTCCGAACACTTTTTGATTTGTGTTTCACAAATCAGTGATTTATTATTGAGTGCAAAGGGTTAAAGTGTTATATAATCATATCCTCAATGCCTTTTGGATGGAAAAAAACACCATCTGATATCTGTGATATAGAAATTGCAATTTAACGAAACAATTCGATTAGACACCATCGCGTTTTGAATCTGAAACAGACTCTTCAAATTCTATAACTCCAGAATCAATATTTGTAATTAGCAATGTTAACGTGTAATAGTTAAATAATTGTCTAAATAACCCACATTCAGATAGGATTTACTTCATATACACCATTAAATACAGATTTAGAATGTAATAAATCAACTACCAATTAGACATTGAATGTTGATTAGAAATTATGTATTTTGTTGTACAAATCATTCTCCATCACTATAATAATACCATGCTCTAAAAAGCATATTATTTCTAAACGTGTATAAATCATATTTTTCTTTTCAAAATATTATATGGAAAGCGTCATAATTGCCACATTTTTTATAATTAAAACCCTATCTCTAATGTTAAAAATGCATTATACTAAAAGCATTTTATGATTTAGCCAAATTTTCGCGACATACTTCAATAAGCAAATTACCATAACCCATTTGAATTTTTTATGTAGACATTACAAGTTACAAAGGGGGAGACGACTTATTGCCCAATAAAAAGAAAGAAGGGAAATAAAATCAACAGCATTTAATATTGCTGCGCTACTGAATCATTCGAAGCAATAAAGGCATGATTTTATGTACGGACCAGTACTTTTATGGCCGATGTCCCATCCCGGTGTTCGGGTTTTATTAAATTTCCTGTTCGAGCCGTCGTCCAGCCTTAAATTGGGAATGGCCGCCTTTTTACTCTTCAGGCGATTGCATAAAAATCGCTCTTAATGCCTCTCGACAAGGCAAACAATCAACATGGAAATCGATTTCCATTAACTGTCCGTTTTCTAGGATAACTACGTCAATGGCTATCGAGGTATTGTTTACAGAAATTGCATTAATCCGATGAAGGATGTACTATCAAGGAAATGTTGTTTTATTTATTGTCTCGTTTCCAGAATTCACAATAGTAATGGTAATTACGTCATTCGACGTTGTAAACATAAATTAGTTCGTTAATTAGTATTATGAGATGAATCGAAAAAAAGTGTTTATTTGCAATTACATGCTTTCGTGAAAATCATAGATTGTAAATATCTGTATAATTTGAACATTCAGTAAGTAGCACGTGCGCTTGTAACGATAGACAGCACGACAAACATGAGTGCTGAATTTGAATGAACGTATGCTGATATTGGAGGTTTGAATATATTACTAATGCACATAATTATACTATATTTACTGATATTCTTATTTAATATACGCTAAACTCATTACAAATAAATAAAATACGAAATTGAAAATATGACGTGGTCTTAATTGTAGACATCAATAATAACAGTTTTACCATTTTCAATCAAGTTTTTTTATTTTGATCAATGTCCTGTCAGGTTGTTTTGATATTAATTACATACAACATCAAACCACATACAACACATGTTTTATCTAAAACAAATAACCCCAGAAGAAGATATAAAAAATTTTATGAGCATGAAAAATAAAAAATAGTGTAGAACGTGACGAAAAGTTTCAAACTGAAAATGACTGTCAAAGTTGATACTTAAGTTAAGTTGAATATGAGACTGCAGAACAATGCATTACCCTAGAATCGCCATTGTTAAGTTTCCAAACAAATTTACATTGTCAAAAATTGTACCAAATAAAAAAGTTGTAAAGAAAATTATTATCAATATCTGTCTTCAGCTTTTTTACCAAAGATTTTGAAAATTATTGTAACAAAAATGAGACTACTACAAGGACAATACAATGATCTTATAGAGAAAGTCAATCTAAATCGCAAAGATTTTATCATATCATATTTAAATCATATTTTTATATAAGTATGTTTGAATTGTTATGTTATCTTTGCTTTATCTTCTCTAATAATATTTACTTATGTAGAATCAGTTGAATAGTTTTGTTTTGCTAATACTTCTTAATTTTTACCCCTACTATACAATCAGTATATTTGCTGACATTAAAGATTTATATCACTTCCTTGGTCATTTATTGAAATTCTTTCAGATTTCTGTTTTATGTCCTTGAAATACAGTAGAGGCCTGAATTCTTGAAAATGTTCTCTCAACAAGTTGTTAAAAAATAATGCTATACTGTTCTAATTGTACTTTGTGATTCTTTGTATTAACAACGGAATTATATTCTAATATCATTTATGATAATAATTCAAATAGAATTGTCAAAGGTGATGTTTTTGGAAAGTAAATAACAGAAAATGAATTCAACCAATTTTGACCTACCCATTTAAAAAAAAAGTTTTAATTGGATAAAAATGGGCAAGGAGTTTTTATACACTCAAAAACATTTTTAATATTTGCATCGTGGTCAACATGAATTAAATACTACGTATAAACGAAACTATGTTTTTCCTTATTAATAGAAACAAGAAAAGAGATGTTTGAAGCCCTCTGAATGAATGTGTTCACCAATACATTACAATATTCTTTTGCAATATTATTAGATTTTAGATTTTTCATATATCCTCTTAGATTTCCTTCATCTAGAATATCCTATTCATAAGTTCCGACTAATTTGCATTTTCTCATCCTTTATAGGTCTTGGTATACTATGGTTCTATGGTGCTACTGCATACAATCATGCGTATCGTAGCACTAACATCAATACTAGTAAAAATATAGTTTTGGTGTAAAAACGTCAGTATATAAAAATAACTATATATTGTACTTGATATATGAAAACAAATTATTCTACTTTGCTCTTTACCTTTTTCTCCCACTCCAGTCTCTCTAAAATTTTACACGAGCTCCTTCTCTCTCATCCATTCTGTTACCCTTCTGTTTCTCCCCATCCACTCACTACACACCCCTTCACACACTTCTCCCAAATGACTCCATGTATCCATCCCATTCGTATACAGTACATACCTACCATACCTTCTCCCTATCCAAACCTTCCTTACTCAGGGTAATATTCATTTGAGAAGATACTATCTAACAATTTGCTTCAAGAACAACCACTGCTCTTCCAAAGCATTCATACTTCTTTATAACACCTGTTTAGACTTCATACAGCAAAATAGGTTTCACATCCCAGAGCTTGCACGCCAATTGTAAGTTGCCTGAAAATCATAATTTTCTCACTTTGCCCTGTACCCAATTGGCGTTGATTAATATGAAGTCCAAGTATTTCTCTCAATCACCTCCCCCTTTCTTTTATTTTCCTTGCATTCACTTGTAGTCTTCTTTAAAGTTTCTCCCTAAAAGCATCATATTATCCGCATACGCCAGCGTCTATACATTTATTTCTTCAAATCAATTGTTGTTAAACAACACAGGGCTCATCGGACAGCCCTGTCGAATTCTTGATTATTTAGCCTTACAAAATTTAGATGTCTTTAACGAAGAAAGCATACTAACTTTTTAAATGCTTTCATAGAGAATATATTAAATATTTCCTTAGCTGTATGAAAACATCGGTTTTTTGAAAGATATGGATCGTTGAAAACCTTCTATACCAAATTGCTTTTGATCCAGAGGTGAAAATGGCAGGCGAGCCATTAGAAAGAGTGTAAAAATCTAAGGTAGATGTATTGGACCTTTCAGGAAGTGTTTAACAAGGACGCGAGTCACATTAAGAAAAAATTTCCACCAAAAACAAGAACTTGAGCAACCTAAAGAAAAAAAATATATAAAGAGAAAGACTTAAGCCATTTAGATTATTAAATTTCTAACAAGAGGAAGGACTTAAACCACATAAGAGAGGGGTTTTTCAATCATATTGAAAGACAGAAATTTGAGAGGTATACAAATAGACAAAGAGACAAATAAAAAATAAAATAAAAACATGGAGTTCTATTCTGGGTTATGGAGTTAAGGATATAATATAATCCTATTCACTTTGGTAACTTTTGTCTTTTTCAGGCGATGAAGAAACAGTTTGTCGAAAACATTATAGCGAGTAGCAAAATAAATATTTAAAAGTGTTACCGTATTTAATTTACGAAAAGTTACCAAAGTGAACAAAAATATGAACTTTTAATAATCAGCCTCAACTATTCAGTTATTTCTATCCATAATAGCTCAAATAGAATTAGTCTAGCTTATAGACTGATCATCAAGAAAATAAATGAATAGGTTTTTAGAATGATGTTATAATTCTAATAACGCAAACTATCCTGAATATAATTAACTCGTATCGACAAGCAATACTTTAATCAATTTATGTCTTGGTTATATACATTAATAAAAACCAGGGTTATATTTTTTCCGAAGTTTGTCGAATACTATCTAAAGAGGCCAAGTACCACCGCTCATTTAGCTTCACCTCATTCTTCCTGATAACGATATTATAAATGGTAACTTGAAGGCAATTTTTAGTCAAGAATTTGCTCTGAGAAATCAGCTGTGGATGTTTTACATAAAAAATAATGCGTTACTACAATACGATTGCTTCAAGCATTTTTATAGATACTGCGGAAGTGGAACTTGACAATGCAACTTTCGCAAATTCCAAAAAATGAATATTAGAAATGAGATTAAAATAAAATCACTACGAAACAACCGAATTATTAGTGACCTTGGCAAAATATTCTTCTAATAGGACTTCTATCACTTCTGTTACGGTCTAACTGCTTAGACCGAAAATGTTGCAGTACCAGTTCTACCCAGAAATAGCAAAGATATTTCCCGAGTGTAATAAATGTTGTCACCTGCTATCAATGAATTAAGTGTAAGAACACTAGAAGTTGTGAACACAATCTTTAATTTTCATAGCACAATATGTTATATTTGGCAAATAGTTTGATGAGTCATCATCAAGAGAGTCTTCATTAAGCAACTGTTATCAAAGGAATAGATGACGAGAATGGAAGAACACATATTTTGTGAATTTAAATTTTTCAAAATAGTATTTAAAATTTTAGAATTTTTTTGATAGCATATTAGTTAAAATAAATAATATTCTGACAACACAGCTTCTTGTAAAAATGGAAAATACAATTGCACGTAGCACGAATTGGCCTTAAATATTATAAGTAAAAATGTGATCGAAAAATGGTTTTAAAAGTAACTGTTATTATTATTGAGATATTACCTTAAGGGTGCCATCTATTGCCTAAATGTTGCACTATTTCGCTAGGAGTGGATAACCACCACCTATTAAAGGGATCTGCTTTAATTGCTCTGAATTGATGAGATAAGCCTCTATGTAGAGGTAGATTACTCTTAGTTCAGGAGCAAACACTGAAGTTATGAACCCTTTTACAACGAAGGGCAAAAATTTTATTTTGGCACAAATAACAGCAAATTTTTAACACAAGTTGTGCCCTTAATCTAAAAATATAATTAACATTATCCAGAGCATAAATGTAACGTTTTTATGAGATAATAGCTTATAATTAACTCTTGAAATAATATTAGGCCTAAAAGTTCTGCCAACATTCTTTCAGATAATACATCACGTATTTCAGATAAATCCGTCTTCTAAAATCTTCTTGATCCATTTGATCCATGCCTACATCTCCTTATAAGTGTTGTTATTTTCTATAATTTTATTTGACTGGTTTCTGTTTATATTTTTCTCAAATTTTGTACTCTTATTAATTTAGAATTTTTACGGGGTATTTTTTATCTTGTGGTAGATTTATATTCTGTGATAAATTTATTCCGGATTATTCTGTAAAGAAGGCAGAAAGACCTCTGGTCGATAGCCTTTTGACAGATTAACTCACTAACACCTCATTCATTATTCACTATGTTTTTGTAAATATTGTAAAATTTGTCAATAAATATATGTATCTATCTATATGTATCTGTAAAGATAATCCAACTAATAATCTCAAGTTTTATTTGAGAAGCTCATTTCTCTAGATCTTATTTATGCTAGCTTAGCCTTGCATAAAAGTTTGATTCTGGATCTAGGAGACGCTATGTGAGTATATCTTCTGGTATATTTGTCATGTAATTTAATTTAACCTGTTCAAACTTGGAAACTGGTGTCAAAATATCTATTAAAGAAATCTACTACTTAGCAAAAGTTAATACATTATATTGAAGGCTTATAAATTGCACAATATTGGTTTTTCTGTTTATAAATTAATAAAGAACCTAATCAGATGATAAATAAACTATACTTTGTTAATATCACATACAGGTGCGATAGCATCCAACAAAAAATTAATAAATTAGTTTTCAGTAAAAGAGGAAATACGCAAACTAATAAGCTTTCTTCTTCTTATTAATATATTGAATAATTCTACTTTTCTCTCAAATTATTTTTAGATATTTTTTCGTTCAATGGAGTTAAGAGGAGTTAAAAATAAAAGTTGATGCAAAAAATCTCTTCTGTACTATCTTTATGTTGTTGTTACTTTATTGAAGACAACAATAAATTTAAATTCTTTATCTGTTCAATTTTTTTTTCAAAATGAAATCGCTCTAAAAATTGTTGTTGGAATTAAGGCAATAATTATTTTTTTCTCTTATCATTTTATAACGGGTGACCAACAATTATTTTAGTCCCGGGTGGCGTTGGAATAAAAAACGTGAAGAATCGACCCACGTTTTTTATTCCAACGCCACCCGTCACATGTTGCAAATAAATGAACTGACATTTTGAATGCACATTTAAGTTATGTTTGACAATTAAAATGTCAGTTCATTTATTTGGCACATGAAAGAATTGACCTACGTTTTTGATTCCAACGCCACCCGGGACTGCAATAATTGTTGGACACCCGTTATATAAACGTAGTTGTAGCTGTCGCTAAACTCTTGTATTGTCTCTGGTTGTATTACTAGTATGGCCCTCTCTCAGATTTTATTTCTGGACTCTTTTAAGCCATATTCTTTCATTAAATTTGAAACGTATGATTGATACAATTTTTACTATTTATGGATACTTGGTAGTACGTTAGACATTTGATCACTATCTCTTGATGTATTATAATTACTCCTTTACTGCTTCAATATATCGAACCTCATCTTTTTTAGGAAATTACCCCTAATTATTGTAAGTAACCTTATAATTTCCTCATTTATATAATTCTTCAGTTCTTTAGATATTCCAAAGAGACCAAGTAACCGCCTCGTGAATTCAATAAATGTATTAATAGTCATCAAGTCACCAACTCTAAAATCTAGTATATAAGTGTCTGTATACACCGGTTCAAAAAGGAAATTTGTAAAGTAAGGTTGTTTTGTAGGGACTGGATGTGATGCCAGTTTAATCTTATCGAATGGTTTCGTCGTTAATAATACTGCAGTTGATTTTAAAGGTGTTTATTCTACTGGTGCTAGTTTAAGACTAATTTACAACTATCTTCTATTTACAATAAAGATGGTGGTGCGGACGTACCCGAAAGCGCCCGATGGTTTGTTGGGGGTGGGTTAGCGCTCCAACAAAGGTTCTCCTATAATTACTATGAAAACATGCACGTAAAATAACTACTAAGGTGCATAAATCTCTCACAGATATGCAAGCTGCTTTAAGGAGCCTTAAGACTTACAATTTTGTACCAGAGACTACTTGAAGTTGCAAATAAGCTCCAAATCAAGTGGATTTTTATTATAAGCTCACCCTAATGTATACTTCCAACCAGACAGATATATATGTCAACCAACGATTAAACCAAAACGCTTGCTAAGAAAGACTTCTGGATTCTTATTACAGGTATAAACCTTAAAATCCCATTAAAATAACCAAGAATATGGCAAAACATAAGTCAACATCTTTACAAGAGAATTAATAATGGTGGTGATAATTACAACATTTAATCTTTATTAAAAAATAAATTAAAAACATTTAAACTGTTAATTTTACTGAGAAACTGTAGTGAATTAAATTTATTTTCACCTCAAAAAATTAGTCAAAAACTAAACAACAATGAACACCTTATTTGCATCATTAAAATGAAGTACAAACCATTCACCAATTTCCTGTCTGTTCGCTGAAGTAGAGAATTGCCTTCTGTAAATGAATTGACTTTAATCTCCTATAAATCTATTAGAGGTAGGTTATAGGCAAAGACGTTATCTTAGGCAATAGTAATAATATGACCATCCCAGTCGGTTAATTCGATTACTTTGAGCTTAAGTAACTTTATAATGTTGACTTTAGTAGTTTAATTTTTCGACTTTTTAAGTCGAAGTGATTGATTTCTTAACTTATATTAAGGCACTACCATTCCAGAAATTCATTAATTTTTTAAAGGAAGTGGATTTCCTGTACATTTATTTAAAGTTGGATGTTAGCACATAAGTTGTTTTAGGTCACAACATAAAAGGGCTGTCCCACTTCGTCGACTTCGACTACTTTTAGCTTAAGTACCTTGATAGATGTTGGCATTTGGTTTATCTTTTTTTTTGCAGTTAAGGTGACAAAAAAACTTTGTTTATATTAAGGCATTGCCTTCCAAAAAAATCACAGATTCTGTGGAAAAAGTGGGTATTCTATAAATCTGTTAGAAGTTATAAGCACAGAAGTTATCTTAGGTCGGATAACTTCGACTACTTTACGATTAAGTATCTTTTCAGAGGTTAAGTTGTGTGTTTTAAATTTATTATTATTTTTTAAGGCAAAAAGACAATATTTTCTAAATTAAACTCTTCATTAAAAAAATAGTAAGAATATAATTGCTTAAATATAACCATCCGAAGTTGAGTTTGGGTATGATGAAACAGTAAAAGAGGAGCAAAAAGTGATTTTTTTTTCAAAAGTCAAACTCCGATTTTCAACTTACTGGTGAGATTATTTGAATATTTTGTAGTTTAGAGATTAACCTAATAAGGTACTGATAAGTACGTAAATAAATAAATATATTCTTGGATCTTAAAGGCATTCACTTCATGGTGCATTTCGATATTAAGAATAAAAAAGTAAAAGTGTTTCCTTTATTCTTAAATAAGTAAATAATTTAATTAATTAAAATCATTAACTATTATTTGCTGTTGAAAAATTTAGAGACACATTTGAAATTTCAACTATTCTGAAAACTTCAAATTTAATTCTTTTAGAACTATTTATTTGAATTAATTCTTTGAAATAGCTTGTTTATCACGAGAAAAGTTAAGTCAACATTTTATAATTAGCAATAGTTTTATTTTCCTAGGACACACTTTCATCATATTATTTTCTTTGTAAATTAAATCCTTAAATAAGTATTTTTATTATATATTTATACGATAATCTTAAAACAAAGAAATCACGACTTGTTTTGCTTTCTTAATCCCGAACTACGTATATTAATTGTTTATATAAGTTATCCGTAAATCCTTATATTTACAGTTTTCTCTATATATAAACTCAAAGTTCATTACCTTATGTACCGTTTCAAAGAAAAATAATTCCATGAAATTGCATTAAACAAATGTAGGCTTACTTACTTTTTTCTGTTTCTAAACTATATATATTTTTTTTTAATCTAGCATGTTAAATATTAGTTTGTTGAAGAATAACTTAAAATTTTTGATGATTGGATTTAGATTTAAAGATGAAGTTATTAAAATTACAAATGATATAGGTTTCTATATTATTTTCAGTTTCTTCTTTAAGAGGTTTAATGCTACATAATTAGTACATAATTGAATACCATTACATAAGGACAAATATCAAATTCCTTATAATATCAGTTTACAATACATGATATTGCATTAATACTAATTCGTTATTTTTAATACATTCAATGCATCATATTGCATATTAGGTAATAATATATGATTTTAAATTCCAATCTACTAAAGCAATTTAAAAAAAACATAGTTATTCTTTTAATGATATTAAATTCATTATACCCGAGCATGGTAAAAATACGCGAGGTCTTCCAACTTTCGGGCCATAAAAATTCCATAGTTCCTACCCACCAGACGGATCGATAATAAAACGTGCTTTGGGTAAACTGCGGTGCAATGACTGCTATTACGATCCCAGATAAGTTTTTTGCGATTGTTTTTTATTCAAGTTCGCAAACATTATGCAAATATAGCATCCTTCTTAAAATCGATCCCTTGTAAAATCTCGTCTTTACAAATTTCTTGAAGCATTACATATAATAACAATTCTTTTAAATAAAGCGTAAAGTATTAGCATAGTAAATCGTAATTAATTATTTGATTTAATTGATTGAATTGTTCCCTGTCAATAACCACCACGGACTGGTTTCAATCTATTTTGTATCTCATCAGAGTGGAAGATACGGAAAGTTTTATACAATGTGGGAAGATAATTATCTTAATTTAATTTAATAAGAAAAACATTCCATTGAATAATTTAATATTCTCACATACCTTCGAAGTCGGTCTCATCGTAAGGCCCAAGTTTTTGTGCACCCGGATCTTTCGGCGCCTCATCGTCATGCGGATCCATATCACAGTTCGCTCTGAAAAAAAACAACATTTTCGTAAATATAATTTGCAATTACTTGCTCGTGTGCTTATTTTAACGGAGAAAAACGTATCTTTTGATCGTCAAAGACGACAAAGGGGAGTTCTTAAATTTTGTTAAAACTGGTTTAAAAGGGTCTTTAAGAGTTTGTCCTGGTAAATAAGTTTAATCCCTGTTATTCACTTTATAAAACGTAAAACGTACGTATATCAAGTTTCTTTTCAAAGGGCATCAGCTTTATATTTGTGAATTTAAAACACTCAATTTACCTTTAAAACTTTCTTAATTTTCCGAAGTTTTATGTAAATATCATATGGCATTAGCATTTTGTGTTTAAATAACCGGAAACATTTATAATGCTATAAGAAATCTTTAATATTTTAAATTAGTATAAATATATAAAAATACATGTTTTATACACGTAATTATTGAGAGTTGACTACAATTATGGTCATGGGCTTTATTACTAACATTAATGTTTATTTCAATTTATTCACTTTAAGAAATGCTCGGGTATTATTATCTTTCATAATCTAAAATAATAATTAAATTTAATTACTCAAAAAATACGCTTCTTAATTTCTTGTACTTGTTAAAAAATATATTAAGTAGTGTTGATAATAAACAATGTTAAAAGTTATATTTTTATGTATGTATCTACACGTCGAACAATTTATTTTATTGCAAATTTAGGGCCAATCGTGAAAATAAACTTTGCGAAAATAATAACTGCTAACGGTTTCGGTGTAAAAACATTAAAAATATCAAATTGAGGTTAAACCCAATGAGAACTTGTTTTAAAATTTTAAGAATACCTTGAAATAATAAAAAAATCATAGTAATAAATAATTTTACCACTTCTTGGAAAGTATCTAATCATATTATTTAAAAATTAAATAGGTTATTTGGTTTTAAATTATTAAATAACCTTTTTAATAACAAATTTATCAAAAAGCACTTAATTACTTAAATCAAGATATATATTTCGAACACAAGGTTACCATTATAAATGGTTTAATTAAAAGGTTTTTAATTATTTCTTTTATAAATTCAGATTATCTTCACGTAACTCATCGAATCAAACTACTTTAATAATATAGCATTAAATAATAAAGAGATGATAAGAAATTTAGCGTTGTAATTTGTAAGGTTTTGTAATGATGCGCTAGTTTTGAAGGTAATTATGAGCTTTTGTAAGGAAAGGACCTTTACCTAAAAATTGTAACAGGCAAATGATAGGATTATAGTAAAGAGGAATATAATTGTAAAACTCGAATATATTATAGAGTAGATGTGGGAAAGACGAGTTTTAGGGAAGTCATGTTAATTATAAGGGAATTATTCAATGCTTAAGAATGTTAATTGATCTTAAACATCAACTTTGCAGCAATCAAAAGCTTTCTGGATATTTAGGAATAAGAACGCAGCAGCTTTGTCCTTAAGATGAGAAGTTTGGATATTTGAAGCTATAATGGTGAGAGTAGGTACATCTATTATTCTTCATTTAATAGCTATTTTTGAATATAAATTGAATGATTGAATATATTCGATACTTTTCACGCTACTCTTTCGAAGGAACGAAATTTTGAAGAAGTGATACACTTATTATGTTCTATTCTATTCATATAACTCATACCTGTTTCGATCCTTATGAATGATTAATTTGGACATGAAAATGTCAAGTGACAGTTATCGGCAACTTTAGATTGTGTTTAAATTCTGGTTGTGAGCGCTGCTGAATCTTCTCGTTGACTAATTTTGTATTCTTCCACTCAAAATAATAGTGCAAAAATCCAAGAAATATTCCATAAGTAAATATGTTGATTTATTCCCATAAAATGTCATTGTTTCTTCCTGGAATATAAGCTGCCTTTGTTTAGACTTTTTTTTTAGATTATGGTTATGTATTTTCTATAAATCTTTTGTGTTCATAGTCAATTCAGTGTATGTATGGATTACCACGTAGTAACGGTCGCAATTATTCTCTTTATTACTTTTGTGTTCTTTTATTAAAAATTATTCTTTTTAGTATTTGGGAATTAAATCTTTATAATATTTATTATTCGTAGTTATTTACTGTTGATAAAATGTAATAATATAAATTATAAATGGAACAAATAAGATTTTTCAAACATAGATCAGGTTAATTGAAAAAAATCGGAATAATATAAATCCGTTTGTGTGTTAAGTAAATTAACGTCAGTGGCCTTACATTGTTTTGTAATTCCTGAAAATGTCGAATTTATGGCTTTTGGCGTATATCTGTAATATTTTAATTGATCTAATGATGGAAAACTCTGATTACATTCTGAAATATGTTACAAAATTAGCTGTGGTTTAACTTAAATGAGCTTGTATCTTTTTTCGAGACTTTTTTTGGTTTGAGCTATATATAAACTATTAATTTTTAATGTATACAATTTGACAACTTATAATATGATGTTATGTTATGTAC
This sequence comes from Ontholestes murinus, assembly GCA_963969525.1. Taxonomy (NCBI): domain Eukaryota; kingdom Metazoa; phylum Arthropoda; class Insecta; order Coleoptera; family Staphylinidae; genus Ontholestes; species Ontholestes murinus. Next base: position 138,348 of record CAXAKX010001154.1, on the reverse strand, counting down.
TTCTAGAGTTTTTTACTATTGAATGTATGTGCGATATGATTTTTCGATATGATTTTTTTATTTATTATGAATTTTGTAAGGTTTGGCTTTTCTGGATTCTACTTTCGATGGGATTTTCTTCAATTATATGTTGTTTTTTTTGGAAACTCAGATAAACGAATTGTATATACTTGATGGATTATTGATTATTGTTCTTACACATGCGTATGTTGATTTTTTGAAAACTTAAAAAAAAATTTTGCGGGTTTTTTCCCAGTACTTTTTTAATACCATATTTGAAGGTAAAGTGAATATAGTGATATGGCCAAGATTCAACAAGGACTATTAATAGAGGATGTTACGATCCTTATAGTGAAGACAAGTTTATGTATTTTTATATAAACCATACAGTTCACCAGCCGAAAGGTTTTGATTAATTATATTTTATTGTGAAAACAGTGAGTTTTAATTTTGTAAAATATTTTTTGGTTTGATTTTGATATGTTGCTATTAGGTTTTTGGACAATGTCTTCAAATTTTCTAATAAAATGAACTGGTTAACTCTTTAAAAATAATCTTTCTTGTTACAAAGTATTATAATTGAAATTGGTTTATCGGCTTTTGTTTCAGTTAATAAATCAAAAGTTTTGGATTCAGTTGTTTCAGTTATTGTAGCCTCTGAACATGCGATTTGGTCATCCACGTGAGCAATTAGGTCATTCACGCATTGGTTCAAAAATTAGGTATGTTTTATGTACTAAGTATTAAAAGTATTAAAATAGTTTTTCTTCGATGGTGAACATGAATATGTCTACTACTAAGGAGCTCTTTAATAAATTTATAATCCGATAGTTTATTCATAAAATAAAGGCATTAAAAGTTTAGTGAATTATGATTTTGTAGTAACAGTCTCTACCATCACACCTGTCTGTACGGAACTCCAAACAAAATTGTAACAGAAGTTAATAAAGAAGTACAGAATTACATCTCAAAATATATGGATCAACTCTATAATTTAAGAACAACATCCAAACTCTAGCAAAATCAACCGTCAAGATCGCAAAACTCTGATGGATAAGATAAAAAAAAAATCAAGAATCAACATCGGAAAAGAGGTGCATTTAGGACTATATAAAGATCCTAAACTTTTGTTTAAATTATATTCAATAGAATTTAATATCCTTGATAGTGTAAAATTAATACTTCCGCGGCTACATTCTTGATGCAATATATATATCTGACTGGATATATAATCTCCGACAACGTGCGTAATATTGTGGATGAGCTCACATGCACTATAAAAACTAACAGAAAACCTGAAGCGCCAAAAACCAAAACCAACAGGACACTCTAACATAGACCATAATTTACAATTTTTTTCCAAGGATACAAAACCTAACAAATGTTGAATTCACAGGAACAGAGATAGCAATAATGAATAAAGGATTAAAATATTCACCACACTGTAGGGACACAAAGACTAATTTCGAAGCTTTTGCCGGAGATTCCGAAAAAGCAAGTTAATAAAAAGGACTTCAAGATTCAACAAAAATTCTGATTGACCACTTCGAGTAGCAACGAAATGATGACAATTAAATTAATAAAAACAAAATGTGAATTGATTAATGGTTGAGGCGTTAACTTCGTGATACATATTGGAAAATTAAACAAAAACGTTTACTTTGTTAATATCACACTTTATTTTTAAGTGACTCGAGTTTCGATCATTAACTGATCATTATCAAACTTAAAGTAAATTAATCTACGACAAAACACTTATTTATACAGAATGAAATAAGGAGGAAAATACTAGGTCTACCTGGTCATTAATTACTGGGATTTCCGGATTACTCTTCGCTTTATGAATTTCTAGGGACTCGAGTAAATCCATTTTAAATCCTTTTTCGGCAAAATGGATTATCTCGAGTACATCTTCATCAAAATAATGTCGGTTTTCTATTTAGGTGATTCGCGAATGTGGAATTTGTATGTTTTAATCTGAAGGATCTAAGATGTTCTTTTAATCTAATGTTGAAGTTACGACCAGTTTGACCTACGTAAATTCCGTTACAATTTTTACACGTTAGCTTGTAAATACCTGATCTGTCCAATTTATCTATCGGGGGTTTAGAATTAAAAATTTTATTAGTTGGTTTAAATGCTACATTAATATCATGTTTTTTCAATATATTTCGTATTTTATGTGAAAATCAACAGTAAACAATTTGTAAAGCAAATAAAGGAAACATACCATCAATATCACCATTCTAAAACAATTAGATTACAGATACAAAAAATCTATCGTCGCACTTTTAAATGATTGCAAAAATGTTATAAGTGAAAAACTGAAGTTTAAGAAAATGAACCCTATATAGGATGCCAAAAATACATAAAAAGAACATCCTAATCCATCCAGTAGTGTTATATAATAACGCACCCACCGATAAAATAGCAAAATTTCTCTTTGTCTTACTCCTAGCAATAATTCAATGCAATTCAAGAACTCAATCGAATTGATAGAAAAAAAAAAAACATAAATCACAAGAACATATTTTAGTATCCTTTGATGTCAGAAGCTTGTTCATATGTATTCCAATAGACAAGTTGAAGAAACTAACAGAAACGAAGATGACAACTTTCGATCATGATTTTAAACAAGCGATTTTACAACTCCTATTTTTTGCATCGACTCTTAATTATTTCTAATTCAACCATAAATTTTATAAAAAAACGAAGGTCTGGCTATAGGATCACCACTATCACCATTGATGACAGATTTATTCATAGCATTTTTTTAGGAAAAACTATTCAAGACAAATTCACATCTAATCAATAATGTCAACTTTTGGTGTCGCTACGTAAATGATGTATTCTGGGTATGAACAGGTACAGATCGACAATTGGATCCTTTGCTTAAATTTCTCAACAGCATCAATATCAATATACAATTTACCATTTGTAAAACAATAAAATGGTAGATCCCCGCGTTAGAACCCTAAAGATAAAAACCCGCGTTGTGAAGAGATTGGCAAAGGAGAAATTGACCTACGAAAGGGAGTACGAGACAGAAAAGGCGAAGGTTGAAACATTCAAAACCCAAGAGGGTAAAAATGATTATTACATTCGTAAACAATAAGAAGTTCTACAGGAGTCTCTGATGATGATGCCAGACTGCCAACGTCGACTAGGTAAAGCTTACCACGAGTTTAAAGGAATTTTAGAGCCAGAAAAAGATCTTCAAGAAACTGAAGAATACAAAGCGGCAGAGGCCGTCCTGATAGAAGCGGAGGAGCAACTATCTAAATCTGCAGAGGTCACTAATTAAAAAGTCAAAATAATGATTTTAAACAAGAGACTAATTATTTAACATCTTTTAACTTACATTAATAAACGTTTTGATTTTGTAGTCCATATATAATTTGAGGTTATATTAAGTTAAGTTGAGTTAAGTTGTTTGAGTGTACCAGAAATTTGTGATTGTCTTAATTTTTAATATATTGAGGTTATTATATAATAGATGCAAAATGAAACTTTAAATATTACAACTAATTTTATGGGGTAAATTGAAAATATTGATGTTAATTTAAAATTTGGTATCCAAGACCATGTTGGTTAAAGTTTGGGGTTACAAATATGCTTCTAACCAATGAGACTTTTCTATGTAAAAGAACAGTAGTATGTTTTAAATAATAATAATACAACTATTTATAAAACTTGTAATTCGGAAACATGAATGAATACTGTGGATATCCAAATGAATACATGGGTTGTTCGAGTGAATTTGTAAATACAAACAATGCTACATACAATAAAGATGAAATTTTTATAAAGGCTTGGCTATTAAAACAAAGTTTTATGAGTAAAAGCAATAACTTAAGTATACCATAGAAAAAAGTGAAAAACCAAAGTATAAATTTTCTGGATCTTTCTTTTTTCAACCTACGAGTCAGAAGATCGGAAGAAGCCTGAAATAATATATGAAAATACATGGTCAATACTAAAATTTTTTTACGTGATAAATTAAAAAAAACAGCAGGTTGTACCAGATAAAGAATCAAGACTGCGATGGCATTTATATAGGGCAGACAGGAAGAAATTTAAAAATTTCATTAAATGAACATGAAAGACATATAAAACAACAGGAAACCAAAACCGGCATGGCGAATCATGGGAGGAAAAACTGCAAAATATCAAAAAAACTTTAAACAAAATTTTAGCAGATTCTCATTATTTTTAAAATCAAAAGTGTTAAATGTAATTAATAAAACCCTACACCTCCATGCCTATCTGGATATATACATATAAATCTGATCTCGTAATAAAGTTCGCTACATCCTATATCAATCAATCAATCTAGTCTTAATAGAATCTTAAAGTGACACCAATTTTATCTCACAGCGTGGTGTTTAAAATTCTACAAACCTTTTAAGTACAGTCACAACCCAAAAATTCTTCAAATTAGTATCCTTTGATCTGTAATCTGTAGTAGATTAAAATAAGCTTAGGCAAAAACAAACTCTTCTAATAATGTAGAATTTATATAAATATCTTACGACTAGTGATTTGTGTAGTTGAGTATTCATCTCTAGTAACAAAGAATTCAAATAATCTTGCCTAGAGTAAGAATAAAAATATATCTTAGGAATATTATATAACTACCCACAAGTCGGGACTATGCAACAGTTATTAAGGACAAGTTTAAGAGTAACACTAGATATAATATTGTACTTTTAGTCGTGAGCTAAAGAACCAATCATGGATTTAGGTCAAATACAAAAACTACAAATGGAATGTTCTTTATATCTATGCCAATTTAGAATTTCCAAATGGAATGTTCTTTATATCTATGCCAATTTAGAATTTCCATCAGCTTTCTCAATTTCATTGAGTAGTACATGAAAAATTACTTATACGGTAACATTATGTTTTGCAGGGGTTTCCAAAAATACTGCTTTCAAGTTATCACCCAATCTTTTATATATTTCTCTCCATGTAAAGGTAAGTTTCAGCATATTAAAACTATTAGCACGAGAAGCTCTCCAGTAATGTTCAAAAGTTTATAAATAAGTTCAGAATATCAATGGTAAAGTGATATAATAAAATGTATTAAAGACATTAGAAAATTAACTAATAATTTTTAAATAAAGTAATATGTTTGGATAACATCTTGTGTGACCTTGTGTTTCGGAACAGTCATATTTCGACCAAAAGGTCGTATGATTATCTAATACAAGTGAACTTTGTTGGAATTAAATAGTCATTGTTGAACAGAATTAACTTAAGCTGTTACGACGTATGTACATTTATTAAACGCAATTGAATCCATTTACTTTATCTGTGTAATATTTTTAAGTAAATTATTTGTAAAGTAAACCTTGTCTAATAAAAGAAATGCAGAAAAGTTTTCTGAACGTGGTGCGAAAAAGGTATGCCAATCCTTAACACTGGAAACAAAGATGGAGGTGATTCGAAGAATGGAAGATGGGCAAACACGTACTAATGTCTGCAAAAGTATGAACTTAGCTTCATCGACGGTTACTATTATCATGAAAAATGTACAGAAAATGAAAGAGTCTGCGCAACAATCTACAGCGATAAATGCAACACATGTCTGTTATAAAAGAAAAAATGTAAAAATTATTATCGTTATGCGTAGATGATTTAAATCAGAAACACATTCCTTTGACTCGGGCTGCTATAACTGACAAAGCAAAGAGAATTTTTAAAGATCTTAAGAGGACAGAAACATTTTTGGGAAACAAGAGTTGGTTTATGAGATTTAAATCTCGAAGTAAGTGTCTTAGTGTCAAACTATGTGGTGAGGCGGCAAATGCCGATGTTGATGCAGCGGCTGCTTTACAAAAGAGTTGCAAGACTATGTAGGTAATTATCCTCCTGACCTCATTTTGAATGTCGATAAAACTGGGCTTTACTGGAAAAACTTGCCATAATGTACCTTCATTTCCCAGGAAGAACGTTCTGCTCCAGGTTTTAAAGCTGCAAAAGATAGAATCACTCTTTTGTTGGGAGGAAATGTTTCCGGAACTTTGAAGCTTATACCAATGTTGGTGTACCATTCGCAAACACCACGTGCTTTCAAGGGGCTAAACAAAGAGATTTTGCAAGTCTATTGGAAATGGAACAACAAAGCTTGGGTCACACAAGACGTTCTTAAAAATGGGTACACAGATTATTTTGGTCCAACTGTGCTTCGCTTTTGTAAAGAAAATGATTTACCACTTAAGGTACTTCTACTTTTAGACAATGCCCCTGGACATCATCCAAACCTTGATGAAGAAAGAACACCATTGGATGTCAAGGTTTTTTACATGCCCCCAAATACAACATCACTTTTGCAACCAATGGATCAGGGAGTTATTGCAACTTATAAATTCTATTACCTCCGCACTAGCTTCATGGAAATGGTGAGAGTCTTGGACTCTGCAGGAAAAACAATTAAAGACTATTGGCGGTCCTATGATATATTGAAAGGCATATTCAACATCAAGGCAGCTTGGAATGAAGTGTCAGCAAAACGTTTAAATGGAGTGTGGCGTAAAATTTATGCACGATGTCGAAGAATTAGAGCATGTGGATATTGTTGTTGAAGACATTACCACGTTGTGCGAGAGGTAGGATTAGACAATGTGATATCTAAAGATGTGAAAGAAGTTTTTTTCCTCCAACGAGGAATTAGAAGAATTACCCACCGAATTAAGTTGTCAACATCCAGAGGAGGAAAAAGAAGACAAAGAAACTCTGAGAGTTATAAAAACAGCTGACCTCAAGCGTATTCTTTCAACCATAGAAACCATCACTGATGAACTCTGTGAGATAGACCCCGATTGGGAAAGAAGTTCGAACGTAAAGAGGAGTGTTATCGTATCAATCTAAGCAGTTCGATACGTTTTTCCAAAAAGATACATATAAGCGATTCGAAACCGGGAACTTCAACATAAAAATGATAATGCCCCTGTGAAATTACACGTTTTTGATAAAATTGTTTTGTTTTTGTTATTGAGAATTTTATTTTTGTTTTACAATTACATAGTATATATAAATTTATTTTATCTACGATCGTACAGAAAGTAGATGCTTTTTGCATCATTTTTCATTGAAAAAGTGGCTTTTTAAAGCACTAGTGCTTTTTTACGTTTTTATTGCACGGTAATGTCAAACTGTTTTTAGTGCACAGAAATGTCAAATTTGACAGATGAATATATTTCGACGAAAAACTTATTTTTTTTATTAATTGATACAAATAACTAATAAACTATAAATAAAATATATAATACAAACCAAATGGCAGATTTAAGAACTCTGAAGATTTCATTTAATGTAAGTCGAAGCGATTGCAAAAAAGCGAAAATTTTTTCCATAAATAATAATGGCGGCCGACATTTGTGCAACTTGTTTACTGGTTGCTAAGTAACGCTTTCATTAGTGCACTGCGGCTAAAATATGTTTTCGTTAATTGAATTATTGAAATGACATTAAAATATTACTTATAAGAATATATTCTTTGAAATCCTTTACGATCGAAGATAAAATTTTGTAAGGCACACGTGTAAAAAGTTTCTTTATTGCACTCCTGGCTTTAAAAAAACTCGCTCGTTCCTCGCTCGTGTTTTTAAACGCCAGTTCGTGCAATAAAGCATCACTTTTTACACTTGTACCTTAAATAACTATTATCTACGATCGTACAGAAAGTAGACGCTTTTTGCATCATTTTTCATTGTAAAAGTGGCTTTTTAAAGCACTAATGCTTTTTTACGTTTTTATTGCACGGTAATGTCAAACTGTTTTTATTGCACAGACTTGTCAAATTTGACAGATGAATATATTTCGACGAAAAACTTAATTTTTTATTAATTGATATAAATAACTAATAAACTATAAATAAAATATATAATACAAACCAAATGGCAGATTTAAGAACTCTGAAGATTTCATTTAATTCAAGTCGAAGCGATTACAATAAAGCGAACATTTTTTCCATAAATAATAATGGCGGCCGACATTTGTGCAACTTGTTTACTGGTTGCTAAGTAACGCTTTCATTAGTGCACTGCGGGTAAAATATGTTTTCATTAATTGAATTATTGAAATGACATTAAAATATTACTCATAAGAATATATTCTTTAAAATCCTTTACGATCGAAGATAAAATTTTGTAAGGCACACGTGTAAAAAGTTTCTTTATTGCACTCCCGGCTTTAAAAAAACTCGCTCGTTCCTCGCTCGTGTTTTTAAACGCCAGTTCGTGCAATAAAGCATCACTTTTTACACTTGTACCTTAAATAACTATTATTTAAATATAATAATGTTATACCTGCATAATCCTATTTTTTATGAGATGGAACCTAGCTTATAATCATTATAATTGGGTTCGGGTTACCCCGGTTTTTTTAAGAACGAAACCCCCGTAAAAATAGGGCTACAGTATAGTAATTTTTCTTGTATTTGTTGCTCATTTATCACATAGTGAAACGAACTTTTTTATCAATTTTTAATCAATTACTTATAATTAATTTTAACCAATGAACGGTTAAACTACTCGTAAAAAGAAACTTGTTATTGGTTTTAATTGGTCAAAACTTTATCAAATCAATATTAAAATTAGCTTAATATCAAATCAAAAATTAAATGTTTATATTAAGTAGTTTGAATGAAGTTTTGATGAACCAAAACTAAATGCATGTTTATTTTGAGTAACTTAGATAATGGACTGATAAGGAAACGAATAATATAGGTGTTATTATATATGTTTTGAAGGAGTAGAATTACTATTTACAGAAGTTTCTTACAGTAACTTTAATTTATTTGGTTATGTTCTGACGATTTTTTGTTTGATGTTATTTTGAAGTTTTGTAAAAAATAGTCAACTTGGAAATAAAATTTGGAACATGCTTAAAGAGATGAAGTATTATTATATTTTTTTCGGTTTCACCCGTTATGTTATACGTTATGATTTGATGTGATTGTGAGTATCGTTGTTCTAGGTTTAGAGAACTTCGTAATAAATTTTTATAGTTCGGATAAGTTAGTACGTTTTTGATCTGCTGGTATGAAAAATCATTTTGATGTCCAAAATTTCGTTTTGCAATCTACTCAAATCTCGCTTATTTTTGCGCCAGCGTATGCGTTACCTGATGCGATGGGGAAAATTATTTTCTCTTGGAAATTGAAAAGGTGAATATTTACTGCATATCTCAGAAAGATTAATTACTTCGTAAAAGATTACCCAAGAATTTATATGTACTCATCATTTCCTTGGCGTAATTATTATCATCACGAGAAACTTGTGTTAAATTAGATGCTGTCAACCAATAGAAAAAGAAATAAGCTGAAATTTTTAACATCAATACAGACCACATATTCTAAAATTTAAATGAGGTATGTGACGTTTACAACATCTGAAAGTGAAACCAGATTAATCGAACCTAATGGTGAAATTAGTATGCACGCTACTAGATGACTATCAAAGTTTTCAACCAGTTTTCTGGGACAAATCGGAAAATCAGAAAAACCCGGACAATCTTGTGTTTTTGAATAACAGTCTCTTCTGAGATAAATTGTATTATCAGAAAACCCATAATAATATTACGAGTATTCTGATTTCGGATAATAGATAATCTCTTTTGGGACAAACCGAATTTTCAGAAAAATCTGTATAATTTTATGGGTTTTTTGATTTCGGATAACAGATAGTTTGTGAAGTGTGAGGATTTGGAAGCGCTAAAAGCGGACAAGAGGAGCAATTGTATCGAGTGAACTAATATTTTATTATTATTATTATTATTATTGCACTGGGCAAGGCAAAACCTACAACATTTTTGGCAAAAAATTAAATATTAGGATGTCAAAATAAATTATAATTATGTTTGAGCAAATATTAATAATGCTAATTTTATTATTCTCACGTTTAACATATTTTAGAATAGAAAATGAATAAATAAATAATTTCTCGGAAACAGCATTATCAACATTTATATTATTATCCACTATTTTTATCTCGAAACCAATTATATACTCGAGTAAATCAGTTTATAAATATTAACACACGAGGAAGCGTGTTTTGCTTTTGATAAATATTGTCGGGATTAAGGTCAAGATCAGTTCAACGACCAGATTAAAATAGGTGATCTTGAATGGAGCACAGATTCATGAACGGAGGAATACGAAAATATCGCTGGGCGCATGCACTTATAAGAATGTTCGGTGGCACTTTCATCAAACTCAAATAGAACGCATTTAAGGTCGCATGACTTTTCCTGTTTAAACCGGCGACCCATCCAATTGATGAACACATAAAATTAGAGCTAAAACGCGCTACTGAATAGGCACTTCCTTTCAGTAGGTAGAAAATTGTTTCGGGAATGCCGTCGCCGTAATTAAGTATTTAAGGGCACATGAATTAATTATCTAATTTCGGCTAAGAACGTAATGTAGGTCAAATTAACATTAAGTAGTGTACAAGATAAAGCATTCTTGGGATTTTGTGCTAGATTATCGTCAACAGGAAAATTGACCATTGAGTGCATAAACGTTAACATTGTTGGATAAAGCTGTATAATGAATTTATTGTTGAAGTTATAGAAAATCCAGAAATATTTAGTTTTAACAGTTTTAATCTCACTGCACGTGTTTGTTGTGGATAATAACGATGCTGTGGCTGAACTTTAATCGCACGTTTCCAGATTATATTATATGTCTCTTTTAATTATCTTTTGTATTTTACAAGGTTTACCAGATAAATAAACAATATTATGAGCAAATAATTACTGTATTACATGGATTCTATTTTATTTATTTCAATATATATATATAATCTTTTTACATCTCTTATATTTCAATATACTAATTATAAATTAAGTTTTATATAAAATGTTATTAAACCCATAAATTAGTATTTGGTATTTTTTTCTTAGAACTATTTTTTTGCTACAACAACTATAAATCAAATATTATATTAATTCATCTATTATTTAATTCAGAGATATTAAATTTTGAGGTTATCACATTTTTTTTTTTAATTGAGCTTCCGTAAACTGATTAATTGTAATCAACAGCTCAACAACAATTTTAAATTAAAATACATTAAACCTTTTGATTAAGGTAAGTTGTTATGAAATACGAAATTTAATTTAATTTAAAATCAAACATAACACTCACTTTTTAAACCTTTACAAAAACTTTAAATGAAAATTAAAAAATGTGAACATGCATAAATAGCATATTAATCCATTAATACATTTTTAATCAATCACGTAGATACAAGCTATATTAATACTTATTTGTATGTGAGAATTTCTACTTGTAGACAAAGACCATTTTCATTACGCGGTTTTGAGATTTAACGTAATTCACAAACGTGGTAAATGCCATGTAACTGCTTACTATTCAAATAGAGTTGCTGCTACTCAATTACTTTGACATGAATTGGAAATCATTATAGGAGTTATTGACGGAATAATAATTAGGAAAATGATGTTATTTCTAAGAATTAAATACTCTTGAAAATTAAATTACGCCATTATTTATGGGCAAATACGCTACGCACACATGAAACGAGTCTAATATTATTAATATATTCCGTATCGATTCGTATGCTTTAAAATGATGTAAGCAAAAAATACCCAACTTCTCCTGTTCAATTCTATCAATGATTTGGGGATAATTTGTATTCATCAATCGAAACTTATATTAAAAAATCAAAATGATTCAAATATTTATTTAACCACGTATTTATTTTTAAAAATTGAAAACAAAATGTATTGTATAATTATCGTCTTAAAATAATTTAATACTAGATGAAGTAAGTGCTATTTTTGTTAGGCTAAATTATTTTTATTGTGCCATTAACATTGTAACTCATATTTTAATAATCCAATAAATTTACGTTATTTTATTTTATTATTTAAATTTCCTTTCTGTCTCTATTGTTTACTTTCCGTGGTCTCTATACCTGGTTAAAGTCGTCACTACAAACCCAGTGACGTGAAAACTATGTTTTGCTTATTCCTTTTTAAACGCTATTTAAAATAAGGCCTGCCATAGTGAAATTGGTTTCAGATCTTCGTCTCTAAAATGCGAAGAATGCAAATAATGGCAACATATTTCATGGTTCTCTTCACATTTTCAACTAAGAAGAAAAATTGGGAAGTTACATATATTCAACCTGTGGACAGAATATCGAAGAAACTGACGATTATTTGGATAGCGTTAATAAAACAACTAGCAACAACATTTACATACCACAATTTAAGAATGATATACTACAATTAATGCAAGGGAAATTAGTAATTTAATTTATTTACATCTATTGAAAAGCAAAATAAAATATTACATTAGGAAACTATTAAATTCAGGGGTGGTTACAGGGTCTATTATGAAAGTAATGCGCATGCTTTTATTGTTAAACGGATCGAGAAATGTGGTTGAGCATCTGCCCTTCGATTGCAGCCGGTCACCAGTTTGCTCCGAGCAGTTTGAGTGGAAAAACGTGTCTCCCCATGAAGTGAGTTTTTCGACTTTGTAACACGCCACGATGGAGCATTCGCTTGAGCAGCGATACACAATCAAGTCTTGTGTGCGGCTTGGAAATAATGCAACCGAAACATTCCAGATGCTTCAAGAGGCTTTTAAAGATGACTGCAAGTCAAGGTCACAGTTCGGGAGTCGTCACAAGGCGTTCAAGGAGGGCCGGAAGGAAATCACCGTTTTGGACGCCCAACAACTGCCAAAACCGACAAAAACGTGAATCGTGTGTGCAAAGTTTTCCGTAAACATGTCCACATTTGTGATACATAGGATAGTGACCGAGGATCTGCAAATAAGAAAGACCAGAAAGAACTTCGAGTTCCGTGCTGTCAAGAATTTTTAGATTTCATTCAAAATGAACCGAACTGTCGTAACCGAATCCTAGATATTCGAGTACTATCTAGAATCGAAAAGGCAGAGCAGCTAGTGACACACAAAGTTATCCCCCCGCCCCAAGAATGTCATTTTTGGAATTCATTTTTATTTGTACTGCAGGGAGAAACTGTCCACTTAGCGTTTTACCTGCATGTGCTTATGAGATCGAAATTCCGGATCGCGCGCCTGAGAGTTGACATCAAAGACACAGTCAGACTCGACCATGGCATTGTATCAAGCTGCACGGCCTTCATCATTACAAATATCCTGACCCAAAGCAATAACCTGATCATCCCCAAGCCTCGACTTTTTTAGACTGAAGAGAGAGCTGAAAGAAAAGCACTGGAGTCCAGAGAAAACAGCCAAAAGGATGTTATATCGTTTTTAAGAGACATTCCTGTCGAGGAAATTCCAGGCACGTTTTCGCAAGTGTATTGATGCTGTGAATATTTTGTAAAATTTTTACATTCCTACTGGTTGATCAATTAATATATTTTCCCAGAAAATGCACATTACTTTTATAATGGAGCATGTAAAATATGAATCGCAAAGACTAAGAACAAAAGAGCTTAGAATGTTATGATGTACAAATCAAAAGCACTTGATCTGTTTAATTCAAACTCAGACTCTGCAGTAGAGAGAGTATTTACAACTTCGCCAAGAATGTTCATCCCGAACAGAGATTGGCGTAGCTATTATTATTTTTATTCTTGAATTGAAGGAATTAGCAGCAAAACTAAATTATTTTTCCTATAATGCCAGGCTTAGTTACTATGACATTTTCATTGTAGTGGAAATTTGGTTTTTATCAAAAATATCAGACAATGAATTTAAACTGAATAATTACAAAAAATATGGATTAATCCACATTAAGCAGCAGTAACAATTCAGGAGGTGGGGTGTTAATTGGCATTCATATTTATTTATTTATTTATTTATCTTTGGCCTTCTAACTTAAATAATACATATAAAAATAAATTATTTAAATACCATACATAAAATTGTGTCCGACAGAAGCACGGGCGGACTTCAAGTGTAAATATGTTCTTCCATTCAAACTCAATCACTAACTATGATGTGCAGGGTCCTCCTCTACATTTGGAATCTTTGATTTATATTTACTTTTTAATTATTTCATCAACTTTTTCGGAGAGTATATTATGACTGTTAATGTTAGCATGGCAGATATAAAAAGATAAGCAGGAACGTCAAAAATAAAATGAAAAATAATATTTAACACCCCCTTTATGTATGTATGTATGGAGCCGCGTATAGGGTGAGTTACAAGTTCGGTCATATCCAACTAAGACCGAAAAGGATCTCAGGGCTAGATAAAACTATCGCATCCGGGAAGGAAGCCAAAGCGGACCCTCCCGAACATATGGAAATATAGGAAGAGGATAGAGGAGACGCCACACTCACCGCCTCCTCAGCCCCTAAATCTGAATGGATTGAAATGGCTGTAAACAGTCCGTCGGACAGCCCAGTCGCAGGAGAGGGGATCGGAGTAACTGGCCTCGGGAGAAAAGGAACACGGAGTGCTGCCCCCGGTAAGCCACTGTGACCCGATCACCTACAAAACTAAGCTGCGTCCAGATAAACCTCCACCACGCAAAAGCGTCTTCTAACGTACTTTCAAGAAGCTTTATTCAGGAGCAGATGGATATAGGGCCCATTTAAGAGCTCTGGGCCAGAAAAGGCCAAATTATGGGACTCCAATCTTAAATAATAATAATAGCCTCGGCCTATTTCCCGGGTGACACCACATCTCCACCGCCAGAAGAGGTCAAACGCCTCATGACTTGGTGCAGGAAGGGCAAGAAGCACCTTATCCTGGGCTGTGTCAACGCGCACCATATTATATGGGGCAGTACGGACACCAACACAAGAGCTGAGTTTCTGTTAGACTATGTTTAACTCACTTGAGTCGATGTAATCAACATCGCTTACGAAAGTAGTTGTCCATTAAAGCAAAGGGCTGTCGTTAGCGAAGTGCCCTGGTGAAATAACGAACCCGCTATCCTAAATCCCAGAATAAGTCGTACTTTCAATAAGGCCAAAGCCTTCGGACAGTGGGAGGAGTATAGGAAGGCCCTAAGAGAGTACAATAAAGATTAGAAAATCCAAAAGGAAAACTTGGAGGACTTTCTGCGAGGCGATAGATGATCTACCTCCCACACAGCGCCTATAAAAAAGTCCTTCATAGGGATCAAATGAATGGCATTGGACTATTACAAAAGTCCAACGGCAAATTCACTGGAACCCTAGAAGAAAGTCTAAGAGTACATTTAGAAGCTCACTTTCATTGGTTCCACAAAATTAATAGTGAAGAACCACCTGCCGTTGACTTTGAGGTAAAAGAACGCCCTACCAGATATAGCAAAAAACTGACAAAAAGAATATTCACTCCAAATATAATAACATGGGCGATCAATGGCTTTAACCCGTTGAAATTCGCGGATGCAGACGGTATCTTTCCGGCCATCTTGCAAAAGGGAGGGGAGGATTTACTACCGCGTCTCACCCAAATATTCAGAGCTAACTCTCTTGGGTATATCCCCAAGCAATGAAGGGAAGTGGTGGTGGTGTTTATACCAAAGGCTGGCAAACACCAAACTGACGAGCATATCGCCCCACAAGCCTCACCTGCTTTCTACTAAAATCGATGGGGAAAATCTTTTATAGAAATATTTGGGAAATAGCGCTCCAGTGCTTTTATTTTATAAAAGGAAGGGTGTTGTAAGGAATTGCGGGTTGGGGTGGTGAATCATTGAGGGAAATTGTCTTAGGCAACTTATCCATTCACACACGTTAATTTTTATAATATTTAATATTCCATATACAGGGTGAGTTTTTTTCGATGTTCTCTATGGGGATCTCGGAAACTATAAGAGATAGAGAAACGGTTAAATGGGGAAAGAAGTGTATATTTACGAGACGAATTAAATTCCACTTTCAAAGTTTTCAAAAAAGTCAAGGGTAACTAGATATTTTGAAAAAAGGAAAAAGTGTCAATTTTTTCAAATCAATATATCTCGGTTATTATAACAGATAGAAAAAAAAACTGTAAAGGACAAAGTTTTAGATAATTTTATGCAGATTAATAAAAAATAATCAGAACATTTTTATCGCCATTATTTTCCGAGATATGACGCAAACTTACATTTTTTTAAATGGAAACCATAGTTGGCTGTGCCCTCAATCAAAAGGTAATTTTTTTTTCTTTAATCCAATATGGCATACGACATAGTTATTTCTAAAAATGAGTGAGTTATAGTCATTTTAAATTTTATTATAAATAAAAAAAGGGTAGCCATGAAAAAGGTGAAAGTAAAACAATTGCAGCTGTTTATAATATTAGCAATATTGTAATTATTAGTTTTACAGAGATAAACCAAAATAAAACAACTGCATAAAGTAATTCTGTAATTATCAATATATCAATGGGAGAGAAATTTTAATATTAAAAAAATATGGTCAAAGAGTCCACTAATAATACTATTATGACATAAATTATATCTTTTTAAAATTGAATTTATGGCTTGTTGACTATTCTCATGTAAATTGAATTAAATGTTTCAATAAAAACTAGTTTATGATCCTCCACAGATTGATATGATTTTTCATATACTTTGTTTTTTACATAACCCCACAGAAAAAATTCTTAAACGCGCAGATCGGGAGATCTAGGTGGCCCTGGGATTGGTTTATTTCTTCCCACTTATGAGTTAGGAAAAGCATCATTTAAATAATTTGTAAAGCCAACATGTTATGAGGTGGAGCACCGTCATATTGAAACCATTTTAATCTTGCTTGTAATGATAAATTTAAACAATCGAGCGTATCTTCAAATGTTTTCTGAAGGAAATGAAAGTAATCGTTTAACTTAGTGAGCTTTAAAAAATATATGGACCGAGAATTATTAATCCAAACACACCATGGATTAAACCCAAATTTAATTTGTAGTTTTCTCTGTGAAACTTCTCGTGGATTCTCTTAAGTTCATCTATGTTCATTGTGGCGATTAAAAATACCACAATTAGTGAATCGCGATTCATCTGTTCATAATATTTTTGTAAGAAACGTATTATCCTCTTGACAAATGGGTTTATACCACATACAGAAGGCCATTTGATAATTACAAAATTATTATTCTTATGCTGTTTTTCATTCTTATTTAACTTTGTAAAACTAATAATTACAATATTGCTGTTATTATAAAGAACTTCAATTGTTTTACTTTCATCTTTTTCATGGCTACTCATTTTTTATTTATAATAAAATTTAAAATGACCATAACTCACTTATTTTCAGAAATAACTATGTCATATGTTATATTGGATTAAAGAGAAAAAAATTACCTTTTGAATGAGGTCATAGTCAACTATGGTTTCCATTAAAAAAATGTAAGTTTGCATCATAGCTCGGAAAATAATGGTGATAAAAATTTTCTGATTATTTTTTATTAATCTACATAAAATTATCTAATACTTTGTCTTTTACAGTTTTTGTCTATCTGTTATAATAACCGAGATATATTGATTTGAAAAAATTGACACTTTTTACTTTTTTCAAAATATCTAGTTACCCTTGACTTTTTTGAAAACTTGAAAGTGGAATTTTATTCGTCTCGTAAATCTACACTTCTTTCCCCATTTAACCGTTTCTCTATCTCTTATAGTTTCCGAGATCCCCATAGAGAACATCGAAAAAAACTCACCCTGTATATGAAAATGAGACACACACAAACATACATGGTTAGGAAAATCCACCGCCCGGTTGGGAATCGAACCCAAGCCTGTGGTCCGTGAGGCACTCTACCCACAAAGCCACCGTGGCCCCCGCTCCAGTGCTTTCCCCTTCAGAAACACCAATTTGCCAATCAAGCAAATTAAAATTGATTAAGATAGTTCAAGAATATATGAAAATAACAATAAATATTGATCCTATTTGATTAACAATTAATAAACTTTATTGGATTAGTGCAAGAAGCTCATGGGAAAGACAAACTGTTAAGGCGACGCAAACTCTTTGATTTTGGTTGGTCTCAGTGAGTTTATGCGTAATCAATTTACTCTATTCGGATGTTTTTATCTAGTGTAGGCATTTGGAAATCAATTGCTGGGTTACTTCTAACTGTTCTACAAGACCACCCAATTCTTTTACAGGAATATTCAACTGTTCTAATGCCTATCTGTTTGACGAAGACTATACCCAGTGGTATCATTGCTAGGCTTCCTTTATTCTTTCGTTCTTCTCATTCAACGTGATTATCTCATAGACAAAGTTTTTTTCAAGTCTAAGAAGACAAATTGGTCATAACTTATTAGCCTGTAGTTCCCTCTTTCTTTCGTCCTTCTCCTTCAACACGATTATCTCGTTGACAAAGTTTTTTTAAGTCTAATTAAGACAAATTGGTCATAACTTATTATCCTGTGGTTCCCTCTTTCTTTCGTCCTTCTCCTTTAAAACGATTATTTCATAGACAAAGGTTTTTTATCTCTTTAAGCTACACTTCTGAGCTGACGACAAGGTTGCGAATATAGAACGCTAGAGTGCATTTATGTATATATTTTCTAAAATTGGTTTTATATAAATTTCTAGTTAAATGTCGGGATTTTTGTTTTCTTTTAAGTATATATTTAACATGAAATTCAAGTTATATTTGATTCATCTTAAGATAAATGACTAGGCGACTTCGTCTCTTCGAGGGATCGGCCGAAGACCTATGCCGAGAATTTTCCAAGAGACTCATTGCTGCGTGCGATGTGGCGATCCCCAAAAGGCGGGAGGGTGGTAACAGAAGGGCGGTCTACTGGTAGGGTGAGGAGTTAGCCAGGGCCATAACCTTAGCAAACATGGCGAAAGGGAGGTGAACATCAGGTTCTGCAAGAGGCCAGTGATACTGCCAAGGCCGCCCTTCATTTGTCTATCAGGAGGGCCAAGAGCAGAGGTGGAAAGGGCTCTGCGAAGAGGTTGAGGCTACAAATGCCTTTCACACATCAACAGGTGGAATAGAGAAGAGCATCGTAAACAATGAAGTATCTCTATGTGCATTCATGGACATCGAAGGTGCATTTGACAACACCTCCTACAATTCCATAGACACGGCCACTAGGGCAAGAGGAATTGATACCTCCACATCCACATGGATCCAAGCTATGCTCAAAGGTCGCAGATTCACACTATCCATTGGTGATGAATTGGCAACTGTGTTCGCAGTAAAGTGGTGCCCACAAGGCGGGGTCCTATCCCCTCTGCTGTGGTCACTAGTTGTCGATAAACTAATCTCAGTGTTATCAAATGACGGTTTTGACTATGCTGGCGACATCGTCATCGTAGTAAGGGGAAAGCATGACGACACGGTGTTTAACCACATGCAGTCAGCCCTTCGAAAAGTAAGTACAGAAGGGGCTCACCATCAACCCCAACAAAGCCGTAATTGTTCCATTTACAAGGCGAAGAAAGTTAAGCCTTTAGACACCAACAATAAATGGGACACTCGTTGGGTTTTAAAACACAGTTAAATATTTCGGACTTACTTTTGATCAGAGGCTTAACTGGAAAACCCATTTAGACAACACCACCGCCAAAGGAGTAAGGGCAATATGAAGAAGTTGGGGTTTGTCATAACGGTGACAAGACCAATAATTAATTACCTAGGATCCGTGGTCTGGTGGACAAAGACAATGGAGATTACAACTCAAACAAAGCTATGCAAGGTTCAACGGCTTGCATGTCTGGGTATTACAGGGGCTATGAGCCCTACTGGAGCAATGGAGGCCATGCTAAACCTCACACCTGCCACCTGCACATAAAAAGGGAAGCTGCATTAGATACCTTAAGAATAATCCAGACAGATACTCCAAAATATGGACACTTTAACGGGCACCTTAAAATCCTTAACACTGTGTGTGAAAGAGTGATATACATGCCCAAAGACCAAATGATAACTAACTACTACCTCGAGTCAACGATTTAAGTGGCCATCCATGGCCGCCATGAGGTTGAAGCAAAAGTCAGACAGTTACAATGCTCCTTAATAGTTTGGTTCACTAACGGATCTAAAACTGTCAATGGACTGGGTATTACAGGAGCTATGAGTCAGAATCGGCATCACTGGACCTCGATTCGGCTTTGAGTCAATTCAGGCAGAAATATTGAACACATGCGCCTACGTATGTTTAGAAAGGGCCTACAACAAAAGGAGGATATGCATATGCTCGGACACTCAGGCTTTATTAAAGGCAATAAAGTCACCTACGTGCAAGTGTAAATCTGTCTGGGAGTGCAAACTATCCTTAAAGTAGCTAGCCAGGAATAACAGTTAAATTGCTCTGGGTTCCAGGTCACACTGAGATCAAAGGCAATGAAATTGTGGACAGCCTTCAAAAAGGGATCCAAAACACCGTTTCTTAGACCAGAACCGTACAGTCCGCATTAAGGGGAAGATCCAAGAATGGGAAAATACTGCCAAAAGTCTTCACCTGAGGAGCACGCCTGATGAATTGGTACACATTAATCCTCAAACTATCGTAGACTACTTAAAAAGTTATTGAACTAGGTAAAAAAAGTAATTTGCGTGTTACTTTTGTATCATTCAATGTCTGTCGAGGTATTAGCCAGAGAAGTAGTTGTTTCAACAAGCAATTTGTTTTCCTAATTTTAAATTATTAGTTAATTTTTCTACAACGAACTAAAGGATTTTAATATATTATATTATTCAAGTTGAATCTTGTTTGTTACAAAAAATTATTGTACTCTATAGTGTAGTAGTTTGCATTGAATTTGCACATTAAATTTAATTTAAGTCATTGATCAGTAATAGGTATTCGTAATATGTCTTTTACTAGGGTTTGCAATTAATCTAATGTGACAGTAAGATATCACACGTTTTAATATAATAGCTTCATTGTGTCACTATTTTTTCAATTGCATTTCTCGGTTATCTAGAAAATTTAATTTATCGTGCTATCTGAATTAAAAAACAATCGATTGATACATTATTTTCAGTCTAAAAAATATTAATTACGATTACTGAAACATTCTAAATTTAAGTGATGAGTATCTTTATATCTGGACTTAAGTCGCCACCATGAATGAATAATTAATAAATTTAAAAATACGAAAACATTTCGTGAATCTACAACAGTGAGTCTTACTAAGACTACAAAACAAATTAATTTGAAATAACTTGAATGAATAATTGCTGGCATTCATGAGATGCTATTTTATTTATTCAGGTTAAACATCTTTGTGGAATTGAGACACAAAAATCCATTTTCGTGGCAGCTATTTCTGTAAAATGATTAAAATTAACTTAAAAAAATCTTTCTTTTCTATTAGGATGTATTTGTAAGAGTAATACAATTAGAAAAAAATAGTAATGCAAAATTAAATTAAATATCTAATAAAATTCAGACCAAAGTATAACATAATACCAATAATAAAATATAATAATCATGTTGCTCTGTATTATAAACGTTTGTATGACTCGGATGCATAACATTCTTGAAAACAATTGAGAAAAACTGATTGAGGTTGTAGGCACTTACTTCGTGATACATTTTAATTAGATGAAAAATAAAAAATATTAACTAAGTAAAAGTATATTTTTATTTTTCATCTAATTAAGAAATATATACATTAGACTTACTTACAGTTTGAACGAGGATTCATTCAATTAATTCATTTGTACATCAACTTACCTGAAAATAAAAACAGATTATTACTATACAAAAAATACAATATCAACATGTATGGAAAAAAGGAACATATTCTTTTACCTTAATAATGTCTATAGATTTTATTTATAAATTCATTCTGCATTCACGTGAACGTACGATGATAATCGAGTGTCTTTAATAAAATTGATTAAATAGCTTTTCCATACATAATTACAACACGTTAAGCCTTCCATTACAGCGCAGCAATTGAAATAAACATAATTAAAATTCCTCAAAAGTTCAATTGCGTGAAACAATCAAGGTAAGATAAGAGAGTTTTACGTCCAGTTTCGAATGTGTGGAATTTCAGATTTGTAATACTCGTTACTTATAACAACACGTGAACATAATAATCTCGATAAATTTCCATGGCATTAACTACGTATAATTTCCAATATAAAAATCAGACACATTCATGCATCATATGTTTTTAATGGCGACGTGAAGGTTGTTAGATGTAAATTTCTAGCGCCAGTCAACACGTTAATATTCATTTATTATACATTGATAAAAACGCGGGGAAACGACATGAAATCTATTAATGCACGCAGCTTATTTGTTTAGTCGGCAGAAACACGTAATTGCATTAACGGTAATAATTTGCATTTTTATGACTAATGCGTAAGATTTGAAGTTTAAAATAAAAAAAATATATAATGAATATTTTTAATTGTTTTAATCAACTCTTTAATTATTCTAAAATTTAATCAATTAGAGAACTTAATTAGGAGGGTAATGTTTTCAGATTATATTTTTAAATATGTTTAGATGTTCTTAAGAAATATTATTTAAAAAAATAAAACTTCATCTTGATTTCTACATTTTAAAATATTTCCCTCATTTTAAATTATCAATTAAATTAAATAACTATAAGTCATAAAAGCGAAGCGCACTTAAAGACAGGGAAACTGAGTTACTTTTTTAACCCTTAGCTGCACCTGGGGGTCCTGAGGGACCACATCTTTTCTTAAATGTACTTTTAAATTATTTATGTCTATTTATGTCTTCATAACTGTGGCATTTAATGTTTTTAATAAAAAATATGCATTTATTACATGGAAAAATCTTTTTATATATTTGACTGTAGTTTTTTGCAAGAATATTTTTTGAAAGAAGCCCTTGTACTGTATTTATTTTTTTGAAATATAGTATAAAATACTTCATTACCTACAATTTCAAGTCTTCATATAACTAAATAAGATTTTTACGAATTTTAAAGGAAAAATGCATTTTAAGAATTTTCTTAATTTATTTTCTCAATCCTCGAGGGAAAAGAGTAAATTTTCTAGTATGGCTGATTTTTCTAGTCCATAATGTACCAATTAACACTTTTGTACAGTTATGTAGTCCCATATAGAGAATAGAAGATATTTTAAAGTAAATTTTCAACTTGGGGTCCTGGAAGACCCCATGTGCAGTTATGTTAGAAACTTGATGTGGTGCAGCTAAGGGTTAAACTTTTTTTATCACTAAACAGTAGTAATTTTATAAATTTCAAAGGTATACCATCATGTAAATATCTCCACAATCAAACATTTTAATGATATATCATATAATTATTTCTCATTATTTTTGATAATGCTCTCGAGCCGAATCTAGTCGAATAAATTATTAATTTGTGAAACAAGCCAAGTGAATTTAATTTAATCTAAAACCTACATTTTCATGATTTCAACAATATGAACAAAGATATATATTCATTAAATTATTGTTAACCTGCCAACAACAGTTACAGATCGGTTTCGATCTATTTTGGATCTCTTCAGTGTGGCGCAGTTGAAGACAGGGAAAATTTTACTTTGGAGTTTTTAAATCTTTAGGAAACCGTAAGGCAAGATAATACTATCAAAGAGGGAATCTAGTGCAACTCTAAGATAATAGATGTCAGTTTTATGGTATTATTTTGCCTTAAAGATATATAATCCTTACTTCAAATATTTAATTAACCTTTTGATCTACTTTGTCTCGTCGGACTGCATGTGCCAGTCGCGAAGCAAGTACACAGATGCACTTTGCTTGGGTACGAGTCGCACTCGTTCTAGTTGCGGTTTGTCTAAATTTTTAGACACGAGTCGCACTTGTAGGTGAAAGGGTAAAGCGATTATAATTTTTAATGATTCCAATTTTATTGTAAGAAATAAGAAATATTGTCATGTTCAAAATTAAACGTTAAAAGTAAAAAGGAAGCAAAAACTACGAGATAGTAGAAAGACTGAGATTCTAGCTTATCTAAATTACATTCAGATAAGAGTAAATCTCAGAGAAGGTATGTATTCTATAAGGGAGAGACAGTAAAAATTACCTTTAGTAAAGAGTAGAGATAATCGACGACTCAGACTTGCAAATCTTTAAATAGATCTTCTGAAAGAGTGTTTTTAATAATTTCACAAGGTATTAGTAGGTTATTCTATTTATTCCCCTATAGAAAAATAATTACGACAAAAATCTAGAGAAGAAGAAAACGATGGCATAATTAATGTGACGTTATGAAATGAACTCTAAAATATAAACAATCACATTTTCTAATAGATTATATAGATTGTAAATGCTTAGATAAAACCATTGATGCTATGAAGTATAAGTAAGTGAAGTTCGTTATTATTGGTGAGTTCATCATTGTAAGCTATCTAATGGTTCAAGAGCGATGCACTGATTGCAAACATAGAAAATTATAAACATATAAGCCAATACGGGGTTAGCGGACTACTGCATATCCACAGGAGAAATCACACCAAATCTATTTTATCAAAAAAGGTCTTAAGATTAACTTATTAGAGCATTAGGGAGCACGCGGGCCATCAGCAAGGGAGATTATCTACTTAATAACCAGCATTAAATAATCAACACCGTTGACACCATTAGCGCCGTAATTTTCTACAGTTGATAACTTTCGAACAATTAATTAAATGCACAAGTTTTGGGGAAGTTTAGCCTATATTTGTCCATTTCGTCACGCAAATAAAATAAACTATTTTAGAACGTTGGAAGCTTTGTATGTTTAATACATTATCTTGGCAGATAAAGGGGTTTCTAAATTATTTTTACTGTTGTAATATTTCTTCAACGATCACATTAGTCCATTCTTATTTCAATTTCTAGTAAATTCCCCCTCAATGCTCTATTCGCTTTGTGGGCTAACTAAGAGCCATTGTTTTAGTGAGAGAACCAAACTTTTTTTGCCAATGGGCATATACTCTTACATTGAAATTTGCGTTTTGTACCTAAACCAGTGCTGAAAGAATTGATATTTGCTCTGTTTCAATTATAAACATATCAGGAAATGTGGGGTTAGCAAACCACTGCATAACCACAGGACACCACATGGAAAATATCAAATACACCAATCCATTTTTGAGTAAAAGTTTTTAAGTTAACGTATTAGAGGGATTAGAGACCACGCGGACCACCAGCAATAGAGATTTTGCTCAATAAACAGAATAAAATAATCAATACCATTACCGTCATAATTTCCTACAGTTGATGTTGTCCACTTATGCTGGCAAATAATATAAATTATTTTTGACCGTGAAAAGCTTTATATGTTTAATATATTACAATCCGAGATATTTATCTTCGAAAGAAAATTTGATTCATTTCTTAATCGGAGATTATCTTGAATTATCAATTTTTATATTTTCTGTTGGGGTTGTTTGTTTCAAAGATTACAATTATTAAGAACATCCAATTTGACATCTTTCTCATCTCTGAAAGATGAGATTGTCAAATTGTTTGCTAGAATTGTAGTTTTCTTGTTGCTCAATGTATTCGATATATTTTTATTAGAGCTCTCTGCGAATTCTAGCTCCTTATTATAAATTTTAGATGTTCAACTAGTATCGTTCTCAATATCTTCTTTGTAGCATTCAATATATTTCGTTTGATAGACAGGTTATTTTTATGGCTGAAATATTTAACAAAGCTCTCCGTATAACTTATTTCACCAGACATTTGAAAACTCTCATTGGCAGATTGTTAGTTATCATCATCAACAATCACTGTGCTTTTCAATTTTTTTTGTCTGTGGAGAGCAAATTCAAAAATTTATTTTGCCATCAAGATGTTCTAAATATTAGAAAATAAACTTATTAAATCGTATTGGCAAATGATTTTTGAAACCGCGATGTTTCCGTAAGCTCTGTTTTGAAGGTTTGAGACGTTGATATTTTTGAAGCTTTTTCGAAATGTGGCCACAAATTGGCAGTTATATAAATAGCAGCTTTTTGAGGCAAAGAGTAAAATTTCTTGGAGATATCTTGATGTCTACTATTGAAATGAAATTCGAGTCAAAGCGTTCAGAAGAATATTCTTCATTGAAAGTAAGCGTACCCCTAGGCGAGGCGGAAGAGGTGAAAAATCCCAGTATGTGGCTACAAGCAGGAGAAACTAAAAGCTTTGTGAGCTCATGTCCGCAAATATTTAGATGCAAATGTATTTAAAGTAACACTTATAGAATCGGCGCAAAAACTTGCAAACTCCCTTCACAGAAATGGTGATAATTCAAATAACTATAGAAATGAGCATTCATTTTTCTTATATCCAACTACAAAGGAGGTGGAGTTGGAAATAAAAATAATGCAGAATAAAGCAGTGGTGTGGATGAAATATCATCCTCCCTAATTAAAAAATTTGCAAAAAATATCAGTTCCTCTCGTGAATCTTATAAATCATTCATTTACTAAGCGAATATTTCCAGACCAATTAAAACTGGCAATTGTCAAGCCTATTTATAAAAAAGGCGATGTCGCTAACAAACAAAATTTCAGGGGTGTAAATGTTTTGAGTACTTTTAGTAAGGTATATGAATACATTGTAGCCAAAGAAGTTAAGTGATATTTAACTAAACACAACATTTTTTCCCATTTCCACAGATTTACTACAAATAAAAATATAAACACAGCAATTTTTGATTTTGCACAGTTTATATGCAATGAAAAATGAGTTGTTTGTCTTGTGGGATATTTCTTGATCTGAGTAGGACATTTGATTGCGTATATAGCTGGTTTAGATCCTGTTTGTACAATAGAAAGCAATTGATAGGACTAGATTGTGGGAGGGGAGCGACATTATCAAATATATTAAATGTGGATTTGGGGGAACCGCAAGGTAGCGTTTTAGGACCCTTGCTCTGTAATATTTTTACTAATGATATAAAGCACTGATAACAAATTATGCTGACGATACAAATTTAATCCTTCGTAGCAAAAACTATAATGAGATAATGAGGGCGTCCTAAAGAGAAATGTCACTACTTACTATAATAATTCGTTTTAGTAGTAAACTTATTAGGAATCAAGAAAATACGCAGTTTATTATAAAAAATGATTAAACAACAACACCTAATACGGTAAAACCCAATAATATACTTATAGAAACATCAAAGTTCATCAAATTCTTAAGAGAGATAAGTTTCGATGGCATAACCTTATAGACTACCTAACAACTAATTTAAGTAATATACGTTACATTGTGAACTCCGCTCCACAAGTCCTGTAACTTAAATTTTAGTAATTATTAATGTATAATTTATAATTTTTATATATAATATAGACAAGATGTTATAAAGTGAAATATAAATATATACTCCAAACTGAAGTATAACATATATATATATATATATATATAATGGAATGCTAGTTATTTATTTGAAAGCAGAGATATTCATTTGAACTTGCAAACACAGAAACGAGTGCAGAATATCGAGCTCTAAAACTGTATAACGAACTGCCAAAAACTATAGAACCATATATTTTAAATGAATACATTACTTAATTCAATCAAACTTAGGATTAGTTTCTCTTAATTGAACAAATATTTGCAATTTGGCGCTAGATTTTGTTGTATTTGTCTTATAAATATTGATGGAGAAATAATTAAATACAATTATTATTTTTATTATTGTGTTGTTTTAATAATATAAACAATAAACTTCTTCAATAGTTTTGCTTCATCTCGCCTGAATGTCACTGTCTCTCTTCTCTGTTATATTAATTTATTTGTAACTTCTTCTAGGCGTTGGTCACGCAGTTGTCTTCTTCCTTATCCATGTAAAAATCAGTTCATATATTTTCTATGTAATATAAAACAATTACATTCTCTAACCGATCGATTATTCTACCTTTATTCTCAGTGCGGTAGCCAATAAATTTAGCTTTAGTCTTAGTAGGTAAATGGAATACTTAATTATTTTTAAATGAAAAACGCAATCTATTCCGTTATACTGTTGGCATATTCTTTCGGCGATCACATTGGTCCATCCTTTTGATAATTTACAGAATGTTACCTAATTACATAATTTCTTTTGTGCCTTAATTTTAAGTAGTACTAATCTTTATTTTTTCTGAGGCATTGGATCTCACCATTTTACTTAAGTTGGTGATGAAAGATCTAACATTTTAAATGTTTCTGAGCTATTCTTATTAGCAGTCGTATAATTCACACATGCGTAATGTCATATGATTAATAATAAACGATAAAACTATTTAACCGAAGCAAGCCTTCTCAGCTACAGTTCGTCAGTCATTATGCACCAAAATTTTCTTAGGTATACTATGTTATTTCGATTGTGTATAATAAAACTTTTAAATGGTATCTATTTACTTCTGCTAGTATTTACAGACTTATTTGTCGCTATACCCATAAGTCTTTTGACGAGAGAAGTATGCTAACGAACGAATTTGAGGATAATAGGAAGAGGCAGAGAGAAACTGTTTAATCTAGCATCCTTCACAGTTCCTGTTGTGACCAGTCTATACCTATCAATATGTTCTAGTCTGAAATTCAACCAAATAATTGCTAAGAGTTAGGGAAGTCGTTTGTTTGACATCGTATTTCATGATTGTTATTCCAGAAAGGTCTTTACAGCGAACTCTTTGATGTATTATATTTTGAGAATCTTATTTTAGAGAAAGGACTTTATAGTGAACTCCAGGACTCTCGTAATCTTCGTATCACTCGTCTAATCTTTTGCTTTTATAGGAAGTGTTTAAATCATGGCCACCCTTGTAATAAGGTAGTGAGGAGTCTCTTCGACTAAAACTATGATCGCTATTGTGTCTAGTCCAGGACCTATAGGTTCTTTTAGTCTATTTGCCTAGCTTTTATTCCGTTGATGTAGTGGCACCATGATTTATTGTCCGATGTAGGCCTGAGCCTCTGCAGATGTGAGATCAGTTTCTTATGTAGAGAAGACTGACGTTTTGCAGAGTGGTACGTACTGGTGGTGCTGGTTGGAAGATGTCGAGAGACATCTTAAATTTTTTAATCTTAAATGAAATTAGATTCACATTAAATGAACAAAATATGTACAAACTAAAACTAAACTTTATGGAAAGTGAAAATTATTAACGATAAATTAACTGATAACAAACAGAAGAGATTACACAAGATTCAATGCAAAATTAAAGTGTTTATTACTGATGTATGTATAACATGAGCGAATGCCCTTCTGGCAGTTTCTTCATGTTTTTGTTTTAGAAAACCAAACCTAATAACTAAATGGAAAAATATGTATTCTTTTCACTTATTATTTTTACGCCTTCTCTACCTTGTCTTCTTCATTGTAGGGGGAGTGTCAGGAAAGTCGCTGTTCATAGAATTTGATCACAATCAGGGGACACTAAATATTGGCCACTTTTGTAGAAACAAGGTCTACTTCGTTTGAACCCAGCCATTTCATAAGAAACATTAGTTTACCAGAACTGCTTGCACAAATAATTTTCTCTGGTTGCAAACCTCTTTAAAAGCCATGTTTCTTTTCTGTTTTTTTTTCTTTATCTTTTTTACATCTAAAGTTGATGTACCAGAAGCTTTTCGCTTCTTTGAAGGTTCTTGTTCTTGTTTAGCCCTGTCAGCTTCAAAATCAGCAATAAATCCGGGACATTCAAGATGGTGGATTGGTTTCCATGTGTTGTCCTTGTCTTTATAACCAATCTATTTTAAAAGGTATTCGATCTTACCATTAGCGTTTACCCTCGTGTCAGTGATCTTTTCAACTACTACTACTACTATTCAGGCTCTTCCTGGGGCTATGCCTTACTCATTGTGCCTTCCAACATTTCACTCGTTATTCGTCAACACTTTCACCATAAAATCCAACTACTCGTATTTTGCTCACAGACTTAAGAACATGATAAGACGCACAAAACACAATATTATACCCCCCTCCCGATTTCTTACGTATTATATAATAATAAAAATTATATATTATAAGAACATTAATAATTTTTATCTATATAATTTACAATTTATTTTAAGAGAAACAAAGAACTAAATACTAAATACTAATATTTTGTATTTTAGGTATTTTAGAATTCACTAAGCAGTTGGAGGTATTGATTAGGGAGACATAGGACGAAATTTATATTTGTATTTGTATGTGCTAATTAATTGTTTGTTTATGGGGTTAAGGAAGGACGTACGGATGGCAAAGTTGCTGATGAGTCGAGTTATTCTTTGTCCTAGAGAGGCAGTGATTATATATTGGTAAACAATTTCGTTAGGAGTGTCTGGTAAGAGATTACAGTATTTTTTAAGCAGGCATTATTCGAGGGTGTAAAGTGAAGAAGATGTGGTAGGAATTCGAGGAAGAGTCTAGTGAATGCTTTATAGGAGCATAGTTGAATTTCGGAAGTATGGTCTATGGACTACTTTGAGGATTCATTTGATGATGAGATTGTGTTGGAATGAGATGCCAAAGTAGGAAATTTGATTTTGTGGAAGTAGGGGTTGGTGTTGGCTGAAAGGGCGGGGGGAGGAGGGGGATTTTACGATGAATGTGAGGGTGGTGGAAGATGGTGTATTGGAATTTGGAGGGGTTGATTGATAGATGCCATGAGTGGGACATTAGCAGGGCAATGTATATTTCGCTTATCGAGAGAGTGGGGGGGGGGTGCCGCATAGTGGGGCAGATTCGGACCGACTCGGTGCAGTTGTGTACGTAGAGATGGCGGAAATTCACGTGATAACTGTGGTGCAAAGACGCGGCTGTGTTTCACACTTTTTCTTACCCTGGAACACCCCCCAGGGCTTTAAATTGCATTTGGGGAGCTCATCATATATTTGTATTTATCTACCTCATAAGACAATCATCTAATGATATTAAATATAGTTCTTAACATTTTTATAACAAAACTTATTCAAATTCTTCTAGTATACAGCAGTATAAGTCAGTTTCAAGAAAAAATAGTTGGTTTATGATAAGACTATAAAATTTAATCGCAAATCATCTAAAATAATTAAGCATGTAATGAAATCTAAATCTAATAAAGTCGAACTATCTGTATCAATAAATTGTTATTATATTGGATTGATGAGGCTAATACTTGGCGAAACTCCATTATAAAATTATTAATAAAAACACGACTGTTTAGAGTTTTGCTTTATTTGTAGGTTCACTGCTACAAATAAAGCAAAACTCTAAACAGTTGTGTTTTTGTTTAATAATTACAATTATTATTATTAGTCAAAGTTTACCTTTAGTTATTTATTATTATTAGTTAATGTATTTAGTAAAAATCAATTTAATTTTAATGAATGAGAATCTAAGAGTATATTTTCCTTTATCCACATCAAGTTACTTAAATAACTTTACCTTTACTACGAGTTGGCAACGAATAATATCTATGGTAAGAAGTTTCTTTTCTATTTTTGTATTATGCAGTTTATTTCCGTTTCAACGGGATAAATATAAATTATGTACTCATCTGAGATTTCCTGCATGTTCAGAAAATATTTATTTTTTAAATTTTTCTCCGTAAAGGTTGCAAATATATTTGATGAATAATTAAACAATGTTGTATGTGCTGATACGATTTCAGAGCTAAAAGTGACGTTGACTTTACTCCATTTTTTAATGCATTGTAATGTTTGCACTTAAACAATATATAAACTCTGATTACAACATACAATCACTATATTAGAAGAAAGTTTAGTTTTAACTTCCCCTTATATTAAAATATTAAATAAAATATTTAAATATAGCTTGAAGTTAAAAAAATACACTGTAATTATTAATAACTTTTTAAATTCTTAAAACTAGTATATAACTTATTATAAAAGACAGATTATCGGGAAACTAGGAAGTAATTAGGGTAATGAGTGAGTTGAAGGATTAAGGTTTTTTTTTCAGATAATAAATCTTACAAAGGATTATTTAACAGGATTTAGATCAAAATTTAATAACCGATTATTATTTTTATGCATTTCGATGGCCCCAATCGTAAATAATTTATTTGTTTAAGAAGCTTTAAATTGTTTGTCGAAAACGTGTAACCTATTATTGATAATTTATAATATAATTATTATTTCTATAATTATTTTTCAATACTTAAACTTAAAATGGTTCTTTGAAACTTTGCTCATTTGTGTTTGTCCTGCATAACTTTTTTTACTGTTATTGCAGTTTATAGAATAAATGTCTGATTTTTTTACATTTTCTATTTTAGGATAATCAAATTATTTTTTTAATCTAAAATTTTCTTTGCATAATAATGTTGACTGCTCGGAAAACCATGCTAATTTGGAGATATCGACGGTGAATATAATATCTATTATAAAAGTGTGCATCTGTTTCCTTTATATATAAAATTCTATTGTTTTATTGTTATTGTAATTTATTATCGTTAAAACCAGAAAAGGTATCCTGTTCTTAATGAGTGAAATTTATGCTAGGAACGAGATCATTCAATTTTGAATTTAATTCAATAACAATTTGTATTAAAAATACTAACTTAATGGTTATCTCACATATTTGATTATGTAAATTGAATACTGCTAATATTAAACGTACACGCAATAATAATTAAGATCAATTTTATAACTTCAATCGGTAAAACGAAGGTTGGCACATGCAAATCTTTGGTGCGTGAAAACATATACAAATCGTAATTTAATACCTTGTTACAGTAATTAACGTCCAATTCTGAGTGCAGGCAGCGGTAAATTTCATTTACATACTTAAGTATGCAATGCACGTCCATTGTTGCATTATGTTTTTCTAGTAATGAGGGAACATTTTTATGGATTTATTATTTCAACGCAACGAAGGCCAAGCTTCGATTAATTCAATACATTGCGGTATAAATATCAGTAGGAATTTATCGTTCTCAGAAACCAGTGCTATAATGGTTTGAGCAAATGTGTTGATCATATATTTTTATTACTATTTGGTTTATGTAATTGATGTGTGAGTTACAATGAATGTAATGTATTTATAGTTTTATCTCTATTAACCTTTTGTATAAATAAAATTCTGAGATTTTCCGATGTGTGTTCATATTCACAATTGTTTTGAACAAAAATGTGAAAGTAAATACATATATTTATATGAATAAGCCAATTAGTTGTCAAGACATATTTATTGGCAAATAATTGCACATGGCTAAAATAAATTAATATCTTCATGTATCGTTTATATTGAAATAACTACAACTTGCATTATTTTTTTATAGTTTTTCTCGTTTCTTTTCTGTTAAAAAAATATTGTTATTTGTTAAAGTAACACTTAAACCATCAATAATTATAGTTACTTGTTGTTAGAACTCTTCTATATAACTCGTAAGTAGATGGAATTACATTTATAAAATATTAAGATAATGAGATTGTTAGATCAACTCGAGTCACTGAACTAAACAAAATTAGTACGGCTTTTCAATTAATTTAATTCAATATTTAATTTAGAAAAAAACTTTGTTTATCCTAATATTATAGAACAGACAAATAAAACATTTTAAATCTTTACATATTTTAGACTAATTACAAATAAAATATTTAACATTTTTCGAAAATAAAATCATCAGATTGCTCTTACAACACTGAGTAAACTTAGTTAATATTCAAGGCTAAAGACAAAATTCATCCATTAAAAAAAATCAAGAGTACATCAAATTTCATGTTATATATAATATAATAAATAGTACATATGAAGGTCAGACAAATGGGAGTTTTGAGAAGATATTTAAGAAACACTACAGTGCATTAGTCTTAAATACACAACAGGTTTGTTTGTAAATCACATACTTGAATGTAATCATTTATTTCCATATATGAATAAATTATTAATTAATATTTTTGCAGCAAAGCGCAAGGCTACATCTTTTAGTCATTAGAAATATTTCGGAAAAATAAATATTAATCTATTTAACGAACAGTTCCATTAAATGTATTCACTATTACGCTCTTATAATTACATTATTAATTTCTTCTAAAAATACCGTACCTTAATCTCCTTAAGTACCAAAAACTATTTCTAGCAGATCAACTAATCAGAATACCTTAAACATTTCTCGTTCATCTATAAATTGTTAAAATCAAAATTATTGTTTGCAATATACTGTAAACGCGTTTATATTTTTATTACACAATAAATTATGGAATAAAACATTAAAAAGTATCATTTTCCCATTAAAATGAATCTTTATTTAATTTTCAATTAGAGAAAATTCTAAACCATTTGTTTTTATTTTAGAATTAATTTATTTTCTAAAATATTTACAATTTTAAAAACTAGCACTTTCTATAATTAGTATTCAAACCTCAAAAAGGAACATTACTAACAAGAAGAAAATAACAAATCTTACAATAAAGTTAAATATAATAGCGTATTTAAAGCTACTCATGTTTGCATGTTTCCTCAAGTCAAATTAATGATGGTGGTGCATACGAGGGTTTATTTTATATTTCGACAATCGACGACCTTGATGTAAAGTTCGACTTTTTGTCAGTAGAGAACGTTTTAATATCCATAAGTCATTTGTGTTGTTTACATTGACATAAAATATTGATGTTGGCCATGAAATGGAATAAGTCGTAAAAATTTTCATGCGATTAAGTTTTACATCTTTCATCGTGGATTATCTGAACAACAGTGCATCGATTGACTTAATTTGACTTTTGATGATGATGGTATACGGAATTCAATATTGGCCGTAGTTCGCTTAGTAATAAATTTCGTAAAGGTCGGTTGTTGTTTTGCAAAATATTGACGTTTTGCGTGAACTGAGTTTACAAAATCGTTATGTGACTTATCGTGAGATTAAGGCATCCTTGAGCAAAAGTGGGACCAGCTACTTATATTTCAATATTGCATGAGTATTTGGCTGTTAAAAACATATGTTCGCGTTAGATAATTTAACAATCGCTCAAAAGAGGCTCGTGTCGATTTGTCGAAAGAAATAATCAAGTAATACGATTGGGGTGCTTCAAAACATCTCCATGATAAAGAAACAGACAAATTATAGGTTTTTGGATATGAGTCTGAAAGTAAATGGCAATCAACTGTATTGGTCTTTCAAGATGAGTTCTTGTATCGTGGAGGCGTTGACTTGGTGGTACATATTAAAAACAAATTTAATTAAGAAACTTTATAACTTTGTTTTAGAACTATATTTTTAAACTGTGGCTATAGTTTCGATCATACACATAAAGTACCTAAAATTCAAAACAAATACTGTTTGTGTATTCTTAAAAAGAGGAGAATACATTAAATCGGTCTTGTCATTAAAGATAGAAAAACCTGGAAAAATTTTGGCTTTATGAATTTCAAAAGCTTTCAGGAAATACATTTTAGGACCATTATCGGTAAAGTTTACTGAAGTACATCTTCGCCGAAAATATGAAAAAATGATTTGGAAATGTAAAATTGTTGTATTTTAAGCGGAATGATTGTTCATGTTCATTAAGCCGTGTTTCAGAATTTCGACCACACTGGCCGGTGTAAAGTCCTTTACAAGATTCGAACGTTCATTTTTAAAATCCTGACTTTTTCATAATATTTATGTTACAAAGTGTTCTAAATTTGCCAACAAAAGTTGTTCGCACATGAAGCAGAAAAATTAGGACATGTACAATTTAGATGATCAATTCTGAACGGTACACAACCATTTGTTTGTTAGAAATCCTCGGAAAAATAAAGGAAACCAACCCAGGAAGATGCATGATTCTCCCTCAGGACAAGACGAGTTCAAACAAGAGATATATGAGAACTGAAAAATGCTGATCTTTATGAAGAACATTTTGAAACACAAAAAACCCATGTACGACGTTTAATTTCTTTTTTATTCTTTAATCCAAAAATGCACATGAATATACAAATATACAGGGTGTTCCGTTAATATGGGGAAATGGCTGGACCACAGATTTTGGGGCCAAAATGTGATGATTTAACACAACATATCTATATTCAAAAGTTTACGGTTAAGCCGGAATTTGTCTTCAAAGTGCCAAATTTTTTTTATTTCTTTTGTTTATAACAATTAAACGCTTTATTTGATTGGAATGAAAATTATTATTAATAACTACCATAATAAAATACATTATTTCAGCTATTATGATCAATAGTGATTGACAGGAAGTATTAAAAAAAACAGTAGTACCACCACCTAAAAACTAAAATATTTTTTTATTGGTGCATCCTATAAAATAAAAACAAAAAATATAGTACTTGAAAGATCATTTAATTCAAAAACATTTTGTCTAAATAATATTTGATATCTTGTACGGTTTTTGCAGAACAAATAATAGCCTTAATGGCTAAACTTCGCCCATTTTTTTTTTGAATAAAGACGTTTATTATTATTATTATTATTATTTGTTTAAGTTTGTGAAAATTTTGATGTTTTTTAGATATTCTTCTTGTCCATGAATACAAGACTTGTTTTTAGTGGAATATTTGTTTTTATTAGATTATTTTTCTTTTGGTGTATCAGTAGTAAGTTACTCAGTGTTATCATGTTCTCGATATTTATTTCTTGCGTTTGATTGTATAGGTCTGTTGTTCTAGTTTTTTTGTCCAATTTATATAATATTTTTAAAACTTTGTTTGTTGCGTTTGGAGTTTAGTTATATTTTTTTGTTTTTGTTATTTATTAAATAATTGTTTTGTGATGTATAGAGTACGTTATATATTTGTTTTCTTGATGTGTTTGAAATGTAGTTCTTTATTTTTGTTGGGGCTGCTATCGTTTTAGCGTTCTTTTTGAGGTTATCTTACATTGTTAATCCCAAGTAGTTGACTTTCTTTATTTGTTTTATATTTGTTCCTCTGATGTTGATTGTTAGTTTGGTTGGTTGCTATTTGTCGTTAAAAATTATGAATTCTGTTTTATTTATTGTTAGCAGGTTATTATAATACCAGGTTTCTAATGTTTTTATGTCTGTATTAATATTTGGCTCTACGTCTTTCTGTGTATTTCCTGTGTATACTATGCATGTGTCATCCGTGTATATGTAAGGTTTTTCTTTTAGTTCTAGTTCCATTATATCGTTCGTATATATGAGATATAGTATAGGTGGTAGGTTTTGTCCTTGGGGTATTCCATATTGTGCTTCTTTTGGTTGACTTTCTGCAGCGTTTACCTTCGTTGTTTTTGTTCTGTTTGGAAGGTTTTATTAGGTTTTGTTCTTTACCTCTTATTCCTAGTGCCTTCAGTTTCTCGAGTACTTTTTGAGATGGTGTCGAATACCTTCTTCATGTCTATATATAATGCTGTGACTGTTTTTTCCTATCTAGTTCTGTTTTTTATGTTGTTTATGAGATCATTTATTGTTGACACTGTTCCTGAGTTCTGTTGAAAGGCATATTGTTTTTTATATATAATTTTGTTTTTTAGTTTTTTCTTTGGCTATTTCTAGCTTATTTTTTATGATGTCTCCATTTTCTTTGCGTATTGATTCGATGCCATTTTCGTTTTTGTATGCAGTATTCTTCTTTTATTATCTCGTTTGTTGGATTTCGTATAAGTTCTTTTTGTAGTTTATTTCTTTGTTTTATTTGTTCAATATTTGGTTGTTAATCCATGGATTTTCCTTGGTTCTTTTGATTCTGATTGGTCTCTATTATTATTTCATATTAAATTTATTATTATAAATCACTATAATCATTGTAGAATTGCAGAAGTTAGGCGTAAGAAGATATTACCATAGTCGATTTTATATATTTTGACAGCTGTTTAAATTGATATTCCCTTTCTTATATGTTTAGCCTGAATAATTTAGCCCTAATTCTTTTTTATTCAAAGCTGAGTGGTTTTTGATTAATGGTAAAGAGATTCGGGATTATAAATTTCGAAGGAGAAGATATTGTAAAGTCTTCATTGCTTTACAATAAATGAGATTCTTGTTTCGAGGCAAAAGGAGGGAGGAAAGAGTTATTATTGATTTTTACTTTTACAGGAATTGTTTATTGATGAAAATAATATTGATAGGAATTAAAAAAAACTAGCATTTGCACAAAATTAGTACATTGGTACCAGACAGAGGCGAAGGCTTTATGTATATCAAGCTTACCAATGGCTTATAACTTTCCAAAAAATGTGCTATTTAGGTGTTTAAGGTGAGGATGGTAAGTGGAGGGGTAGTGGATTAGTTGATTAGAAGAAAAATTAAATATATATGTGTGCCAAATTACACTCATCAAGTAGTGGACATATCTATTCCACTGGGCACAAAAGAGATTGTGCATTAATATATGAATTACTTAAATTATAATTCCTTAAATTAATGAAACAGTTGGAAGGGTTTCACATTTATTGTGGACTCAATAATTATAATTAACTGTTAAGTTCTTTCTTAAGTCATTTATTAAATCTTGGAGGCGTTCCCTTCGTGGTATATTTTCCTTTATTATTAAAGACCTTAGTAATATTTTTCTCAGGAATTTAAAAACCATTTCATAGTCTATAGTTTTTGTTCAAAAATCGATGTAATATGTAAGAAGATATAATATTTTATTTTCAGATGATTACTCAACATTCCCTAAAGTCAAGTTTTATTGTATTATTAGATCCAAAAAAATGAAATTACTGCAGATCTATAAAAATAAATCTAAAGCACTCATCATAAAAAATACTTTGAGGCTTCAAACTGTTTTTATCGATTCATATATTTGAAATATTACGCAAGATTTAGGAAACCTATAGTCGTAAAATAATACTAACTACAAAATATTTACTTTGAGGAATGAAATTCATTATAAGCGGTTTATAGAAATCAAATTTTTTTGGTCGAAGATCAAAGGTTTACAAACTTGTAGAAATAAAATAACACTAATAGAAAAAATAAATACTCTTTAAACTAATTTTAGCGTTTTATAGAGATAAATTATATGGTATAGGATTCAAGATTTAGAAAATGTATAGTCATAATATAACACAAATTGAAAAAGAAATCTAGTGCTAACTTTGACATTATTAAGGTCACTGAATTACAGCCATTTATCAGGTGAGTGTATGTGTTAGTTTGGATCGAATTTTTATTATTTTAATTGTTTTAATATTTTCATCGCCAGCATAACCTAAATAATCAAAATAAAATATGTAACATTTTTCTTCGCAAATATTTTTCAGTATGCACATACCACAACAGTAATAATCTAATGCTTTATATTTAATGAATACACTTATTGCGAATTCGTATCCTTTGCATAAATCAATTTAAATTAGCCACAATTAAATTTAAACGCGTAATTACAAGAGCAGACTGCTGTGATTCATAACTCTTTACAAGTACTAACGCATCATTTTACAATACAAACTGAACGCAATTAGATCACAGATATGAGTGTCTGCATATTTTTATTTACTTACGACTTATCTTCTAAATCCAGGCTATAAAAATATTCTTAACCTACTCTCATATAAAAGAAAAATGCACCAGATAGAAATTTACTTTTCTTACGTTTTAAACCTACTTTGACACAAAAGCATAGCATATAAAATTATATAAAATAAATAATACAAGCACTTAACTTCTATAGAAATGTGTCTTAATTATAATTATTTATTTATTAGCGATTATATCCAATGACTCTGTCAATATTATATTGGTTATATTTTGGATCTGAATCTTATATTCCTTATCTTACTTACTGTAATCTGTATCAAACATTAGTCCGTTCTAAAATTATCTTTAATGGAATGGAATTATCAGTTGTGCCATAAGAAACGAAGAAATAATACATTTATAAATGTTTATATATATATCATTTGATTATTTATAAATACAAATTTTATGATGTATCACTGAAAATATTTATAGTAACATTAAGGGTTGTTTATAGAAAGGCACTTGGTTGATTTCACAAACAAAAAAAATGTGAAACCAACCAAGTGCCTTTCTATAAACAACCCTTAATATTAAAAATGTTTCACTACGTGATAAACGAGAATCAAATTAAACAAATATTTATAGTAACATTGTTTTGTTCTTTTTATACATTTAATTGAAAATCGCCTGATTTATTGAAACTGTAGTAGTGTAAATATATTGATAAAATCTGTTAGTGTACATCAACAGTTGTTAGTTTTTTTTTAAATTTGCGATAACTGATTATTTTACAAATGAAGAAGTAAATTTATACCATTTTCATAAATAAACACAAAAATTAATAATATACTATTACATGAAAAATAAAGGAATGGAACTCTAAGTGCACTAATAAAATAATCGAATTATTAAACAATAAATGGTGATATGAAAATATTAAAATGTTTTTGTTCCTTTGTAATTATATTTAGCAGAGCAGAAGTCGTCTACATCACTTTAATTAATTTAATTTTTTTATTCATTTTTTTTATAAATTATGATTTATAGTTTAGTGTGTGTGTGTGAGAGAGAGAGAGTATGTTATATAGACTTATTAATGAAGTTTTTATAACAAGCTGAGGAAATAATTCACAGTAAATTTATTTGCATCTAAATTTATATGCAAGTGAAGTATGTATTAAAATATTCTATTACATTTAATTTTAAATTATAACCTTCAAATGACTTAGCACGTGTCGTGTGGAAGATGTGACATTATAAATAGCAATTATTTACCTTCCTATAACTGTTTATATTGGCGCATGAATGTTAATATTGGGACTATACTTTTAATGCACTGTGTCGTAACTATATTTATATTCCAACTAAATATCATAAAATTGCCATCTATTATTGATTCAAAAAAGGTACTGTCTATAATCAAAAATTAGAGCGGCACATTATATTCTGCTTATTTCCAAATTATTAATTAGTCATAAGCATATACTATTTAATATTTAATTGCTATTCTTTATAATCCAATCATGTATATTGTTACCATGTTAACAGCAGCCAAGGACAGGTTTTGATCTATTTTGGATTTCATCAGAGTTGAAGACAGGGGAACTGAATTTTACTACTGAGTTAATCTTGCTTTTAATAGTTTAGACTCAATTTTTTTAAATACAAAAGTTACAGAAACATGGAGTGCGAGGAAAACTACTAAATGTAATGACATTTTTCTTAACTGTTGGAGAGTAGATAATGAAATGAAATAAAGAGAAACATTCACTATGTTTTTACCACAAATTATCAATATTATGTAATAAAGAAAAATAATATATCATCTAGCAGCCTGTACATATGTAACAAAGGTTTATCTACAGGACAAAGTATTGGAACTGCTCAGATTTATCATCTGTATTAATAATTTAACCTTATTGATCCAATATATTACAATGGCAATAAAATAGTAATATATGCAGACGATTCTAATTGTGGAAGAAGATTAAGAAATATGATATTAATATCTTCAATTTTAATTTTTAAATAATACTTCTTTATAAAATACAGCAGAGATTATTTACTAAATGTATTCTAAACTTATTCATATTTCTAATAATGTAAACAAGTGTTTTAAAGCCATTATTTTTTTGAATTGCCTGTGAAGAGCTTTAGTCATCTATTGCCTATTTGATTTCATATCTAATAGAAGTAACCTAAGTGCTATTTATTAATACAAGTATCTACTTTAATATTAATTAATATACAGAGTGTTTCAGCAGAACAGTTACAAA
Organism: Ontholestes murinus; assembly: GCA_963969525.1. Classification (NCBI taxonomy): domain Eukaryota; kingdom Metazoa; phylum Arthropoda; class Insecta; order Coleoptera; family Staphylinidae; genus Ontholestes; species Ontholestes murinus. Next base: position 96,910 of record CAXAKX010001154.1, on the reverse strand, counting down.
TATTTAGGAGAGAGAGTACAGATAATGTAACGACACCAGCGATATATGTCGCTACGTAAACTGAAGTAGCAGGCGATGGTGCATGCGCAGACGCGTGTGTTACTACTCTGTTCACTTGGAAGCTTCCTTTCTAGTAGAATGAAACATTATACGAATGTTGAGCTTCTTTATGTGCTCCATATTTCATTTAAAGAATCTCAGATATGAATGGTAGGAGGGATATCAAATACCTCCCGCGGACCAACAGGTACACCGTAGCATCTGTACCCAGACTGGGCGGCTGAACTTAAAACTCGCCATCATGTTAGGCAAGCGTGACGATTTAGACATGCCAAAACCTCCCATGAATAGGTGGGCAAGAATATTACTTCGAAATCCCACACTGAAAACTGCCTCTGCCTCTCGGAATCTGGGGGGAGGCACAAACCTGACAAGGACACGGAATAAGATCACCAATAGTAAAAAGCTACACATCAGAACCATGAAATCTGCAGAAAGGCTAATTGAGTTAGAGGAAGAACTTTCACTGACAAAATGAGATATTCTTGGATTCTGTGAAACAAGGCTACCAGGCGAAAAGTGTACCATCTTAGAGTCTGGGCACATGCTCTACCAAAACAACACCGAAACAAATTCGCACATCGGTGGTGTCACCATTCTTATAAACAAAGAACTGAAATATCTTGTCACAAATACGAAATGTATATCAGAAAGAGTCATCTACGTCGTACTCAAACTATCCAAAAAATATAGTCTTCAAGTATTCCAGGTTTACGCTCCTACAAGTACTTCTGAGGATTGTAAAATTGAACAACTCTATGAAGATATTACCACTACCCGAACAGAGACAAAGTCATACTTTTTATTTATCATCGGAGACTTCAATGCCAAAGTGGGACAAACACAAACATAAACAGATCATGTCCAAAGCCTGAGAAACTTCGGGCTAGGAACAAGAAACAGAAGAGGCAAAGAACTAATTAACTATCTTCAGAGCGAAAAACTATTCTATTATTAGCTTCGCTTCTACTGCTTACAAAATTAAAAAAAAACTTACAAACAATACACGATATACGTACATTTCATATAAAAAATACAAATAATTTAGGACACAGGAGTCACGGGCGGAGTTCACTGTTAACCAATGGTCTTCCGCTCAAACCCATATTCTTCCGTGGACAAGTCATTCACCTTTGCCATTTTCGGAGTTTCTTTTAAATTATTTATAAGCAAATATGCTTCATATTTACCCTTTTGTGGGATATTTTAGACAATGCTTATTATGTCATTTTGACATTTTATTTTATTTCACAGAGGAAGCGACCGCAGACTAATAAGAGCATCAGTTAAAATCAACTTTAGTGTAGAAATAAAAGAAGATGATCCAACAAAACGCAATCCCACTTATAGAAACTATTAAACAAAATACAGCACAATATCAGAAGGAGCTAGAGAGAAAACTGACACCAACAACTAACCTTTCAAATCTTAACATCGATGTCTTGGCTGAAAAACTACAAAACCACATTCAAACAGCTATGTTTCTATAGGAAACTTCAAAAGAACCAGAAAATCGAGGAAGACACCATAAAAATGATTGGGGAAAAGAAGAATAATAGACTGAGAGTCCCCGAAATTTAAAGATTATAACAAAGCTGTTAGTAATAAAATCCGTCAAGATATTAGAAGTTATAACACGGAAAAAAATTAAAGTAGTTATAGAAAACAACAAGAATATGAAAGTTTTAAAACGCTCACAGACGACCAGAAGAAGCATGTTTATAAACATGAAAGACAAGAACGGAGTAAATAAATAATAAAGAGAGAAAGAACCGACATAGTAGCGATTATCCAACAATTCTATATCGACCATTATACTTTAACTAAAGCACACCTTGGAGAATCCTAAATTTCAACTCCAAGGATATGCCAGATATAAGCACCGACGAAATTAAATAAAACAAATGAAAACCGGCAGAGCGCCGGTTAAGATCCCATAACCAGTGACATGCTAAAACTAGATGGTGACGCTTTACTAGAAACTATTAAAATCTTCCTAAATAAATTCCTATATATGTGGTAAAATTCACAAGTAACGATATTCATAAAAAGGGGACAATAGCAACATAGATAACTATCGGCCAATAAATCTGTTATCACATCTCCATAAGCTGTTAACTAAGATCATAACAAACAGGCTAACGAACAAATTCGACTTCTACCAACCAAGTGAAGCTAGGCAGGTCATCTAGCTAGGCAAAGTACAGGTCGCTGGACACAGAGACTTATGCAATGGCGCACAAGGCAGAACAAACGTGGTGTCGGAAGACCACAAAAACATTGATCTGGAGGTAATGTCTGTATCAGGCCGGCAAGTTTCATATTTCTGGGTTTATATCTCTGCACTCAACACAGTTTTTTAAGTGTTTGACTATGTCGTCTTGCATCTTTTTCCAAAAGTAAAGTCGGGAAAGAGGGAGATTTGTGCCTTGGAATCCGTAATGGCCGGCGGTTGGGCTATCGTGATCTCCTTTAGCAAACCTCACTTCGTTGTTGGGCATCTTGACAGACAAAGTTCGGGTTGTGCCTGCAGAGAATGAGTTATTCCAATAGGTTATCTTTGTTACTTCAATATACGGCTTACGTCTATGCTGTGCGTTCAGGGCCTTGATTATTTTCCTCAAATCTTTCCCTTAACATTGTTCTGAATAATATCCGCGGGTGTTTGTCGGGATGTATCCACCTCCACCTGAATCATTTCGATTTCTGTGGCTTCGTTACTCTGAAACCAGGCAAGGCATCCGTAACGTAATTTGACCTTCCAGGGATGTATCTTATGGTTAGTTCGAACGGCTGTAGTTGCAAAGCCCATCTCTCCTGGCGGCCTGTAGGTGCTTTTAGCCAACGCAGGGCTTCGTAATCGGTTGCTACGGTGATAGGGAATCCCTCCGCGTAACCCCTGAACTTGATAAGGGCTTAGATAATTGCGAGGGTCCCTCTCTGTTGTCGTTTAATTTCTTTCTGTAGAGGTGAGCAGGCGGCTGGCAAACTCTACGGGGTTTTCTTCAGGTCGCTCCCCCTGGACAAGAACTGCCCCTAAAGCGTAGTCGCTTGCATCGGTCCTGATGAGAGATAGCTCGGCGGGTATAGCGGTTTTTAGAATTAGCGCCGAAACTAGCGCTTCCTTGAGAGTGTCCCCTGCCTCTTGCTTCTGCTGACTTCAACTTTCAGTGGCGGTTTTCTTAAAAAGTTTTGTTATAGATTGACTTTGCTCTGCAAAATTCTGTAAAAACCATCCAGAAGTACGCCTATATGAAAGAAATCCCAACGTTGCCGTCCCTGGGGAATATCCCCTTAGATATGTAGTGATACCTTCCTGTGTTATAATATAATCGAGAAATTTAACACGTTCTGGAAAAAATATTGTTTATTTTTTAATTTGCAACGAGAGACTCCTTGAGGAAGCTAAGAACGTCCTTTACATCGGGGTGGTGTTGCCTGAAATTGTCTGATAGCACGATGATTTCAAGGTTATGCAATCATACGAACATAAGAAATCTTAACTTGCAGGCGTTCCAACGTTCGCTAGAACTTTTCGCAATTCGAAGGGCATCCGTTTGAATTCGTATAGTATTGTTTTCGTGAAAAATTTGTCAGCGGCTTTTATGGGAATCTGCCAAATCGATAGTGAAAGTAAACTTTCCTGAAGACCTATTTTGCAATAGGTCATCTATCCTTGGGAGTGGGTAACGGTCTAATGTAGTGGGAGCGTTGATGGCGCAATTATTCTTGCAGAGGCGGAAAGTTCTGTCCTTTTTCGGCCCCCTTACCACCGATGCAGCCCAAAGAGATGATGAGGACTGTATGATGTTACCCTCCAGAATTTGCCTGATTTGTTGCTGCAGCTCTTTTTTTCTCGGCGGTGGCATCCAAGTAACGAGAGTAGCTTGAGTCTTTGGAAAGCTTTGTTTTATTTTTTTAATAATTTATTCAAGGCCTCTTCCTTCTACAGGTTACTCTCCTCACCTTCGCGTAGTTTACCGCTAGTTTCGTTATTTCCATTTACGACAAAGAAGTTTCGTTTTTCCGACCTTTTCCAGAATGTATCGCTATTTCCATAGTTTCTGAATAAGGACGGAAGAACGGGATTTCTTCGTCGCAAACTTTTCCTCGGTGGCTCCGGAAATAGGAAGTCGCTAATCTCCATTGATTCAGTTTCCTGGCAGATTTGCAGTTTTTCCATTTACGGCCTCTCTACATCATATGCTGAGTGTAATCCTCTGGAAAATTTCCAGGGTATTTCGAGTTTAATTTAGAAAATCCATTCCGAGGATCGTAAAAAGTTGTAGAAATATTTTTAAATTTTAGGATGATACTCTACTCAGTTATTAGTAGAGTGTTACACCGCATTGGCAAACGCGACATCATTTCTCTGTTTTTGGAAGGTGCTGTTGTTGCGTTTCAGCACATCGTACAAGCGCAACGAAGCAGCAGTGATCTGGGAGCCTGTGTCAAAGAGCGCGCACTCTAGTTTCCTGTTAACTGTCATGTATACATGCGGTATCTTCATGTTCCTGGTTGTATCAATGATGGAAATTTGCTTAAAGCGTGGTCGAGAATTGAAATTCGGAGAGCCGCATCGACAGCGACATCTTATTGTGTTTGGTTTTCCACAGCCGTAACATTGGAAATTGTTGCTGCCTGCAGAGGTGGTTTCTCGCTGCTTCCTGCGGCATTCCTCTACTCGATGGCCGCTGTTCTTGGTGTAGGCGCACTTACTCTCGTACGAGTTCACTGAATTCCTGGTTATTCTTTTCTTGATCTCTGGGTGAAGAAGTCTGTGTATGAGGGTTATTTGCAATTAGTTAGCTGCCATTGCTTGGTTCAGTTTGCTAAAACTGCTTGCTTTTGGATTACAAATTGGTACGTTTTTGGGGGGCCTGAACAGTTTCTCTTCATAGATTAGAGAAAATATTTTATAATGTGTTTCTTACGACGCACAGTGGTTCCAAATGCCGAAAAGCTGGCCAAAAATCCCAAAAATGAAAGTTTGCGCTAGGGTTTTTTTAGTCTACAGTTATGTATATTGGTACTTGCCCTATAGGAATCCCCTAATTTTATAGAGTTTAAACTGAATAGGTGGCTCTGAAACAATGGGGATTTGCCGCGCGCCGTTTACCGCACGCCAGTTCTGTATGCATCATATACTTGGCAGAGTGACCCGGAATCGATTGAAATGGATTATCCCAATACAAGTAAGTACTTTATAACAATTTAACATGTTTATAATTTATTTTTCTTATTATTTAACTAACATAACGTGGAAAATATGGTTTTTTTTTCTGACAATTTACTAAGTAAAAGTTTAAATGTTCATAACTAAAAAGTCCCACGACATCCCACTCTTGGACCGCTTTTCTAGCATTATCTGACTCTTCTAGAATGCAGTTCAAAAGAAATCAGCTGCCCAAATTTGCCCGATTTAAAAAAAAATCAATTTTGAAAAAATGGTGATGTGGCTACCTTTCCCTATATTTTCTCGAAAACTATGAGGTTTACGCAAAAAAGTTATTCTTATAAATTTGCTCAGCTTTGGATTCTTTACAATTTCGTGTCATATAAATGTAATGTAGTTCGTTTCGTTAATTAGCAATATGCAAAAAATATCAAAATTATTAGTTTTTAATTTTTTTCGTGCAAGTTATAAATTTTATGAAAAAATGTTTTAATAAAAGATATTCAGTTTTTCATTACCTTTAACCTTTGTTTGAAAAGTTTTGTAATATTTTTTGAATTTAAAAAAAAATCGAAAAAAAACAACAAACCGCCTCGAGTAAACATCCACTTGCAGTTTTTGAATGTTCACCAAAAGGTTTTCAGTTCCAGCTTTTAATGACTAAACCTTAAGTTTAAAGTTTCATCTCAATCGGATCATTCGTTATATATATATATATATATATATACACAGCCGAAACAATTTATTTTATGAATAATGTAGTAATAATTAATAATACGCAATCAATAAATTATAATTATAATTACTCATTATGAAAATGTATACATTTATAATATTAGGAACAGAAACAACTCGGTTATGCGTCATCGTAATCTCGAAAAATGGACTTGTTTTTATCAATATTTCAAACTGCTGGTTGTTACAATTTCTTATAACAACAGAAATTCATAATTCGGAATTACAATTATTTTCAGGTACATTTGCAGAATCCAAGATTTGTTTGAAAAGAATCGCAATTTTCGACATAATTAGGAACAATATGTCTCAAGACAACAACGCTCTTTTGAAGTTGGTCGAAAAACATCTAAATACACTACCCAAAAAAAGATCACTTTGTCTGCGTCTGGAAAAGATGACTTGCGGAAATTTTTCCATAAAATTCGCATGAAATTTACCGAGAGCAAAAGGATGAAAGACAGATTTATTGAACATAATGACTTGTGGCTAAATGTCGAAGTTCAGCTAACTGTAAGCAGTTCGAAAACTTTGCAAGGTAGGTGTCCTAATGAAAATCATAATAAAACCAGTTTCCTCTCAAAATGTCTAAATGACATTGTTTTTTGCAGGGCCTGCCAAGGTCGCAGAAGCTAGTACCAGTAAAGCTGAAACCATACTTGTACGTTCTCGAGGGCGACCATCGGCTAATTTTCAAGCATGCAGTGAGAGATCTAAAAGGAGGAGAACGCAGAATACGCGAGAAGAACACGACATCGACGAGCTCGCCTACGCATTGCAGATGAGCTTTCGCAAGTCGGGAAACGTGGATGCAGCAAAAGTGGTGAAAGATATTGCCGACGGGAGTCCAAGCAAAGTAACTAAGTATAGAGACTCCTTAAATGCTGTTCACGAAAAACAATTGACAAAAAATGAGGCTCTATCGCTACTTATTGACAACAGACTTTCAAAAAATAGTTACAACAATATCAGAGCATCGAGTATTAATCATAACTGTAAATTATATCCATCTTATAAAAATGTTCTGAGCGCGAAAAAGGAATGTTACCCCCCCGCGATTGACATGCGTATCACAGAGAGTAGTGCTGATGTAAAACTTCAAGACTTGCTGGATCACACGTTACAAAGAATATTGTTGGTCCAACTAGATGTCATTCACAGCCTCGCCGACGATCATTACAATCTAAATTTGATTTGTAAATGGGGATGCGACGGAACATCTGGTCAAAGCACGTTTAAACAGAAATTCGATGAGGATGATGACGGAAAAAAACCGATGCAAATATATTTTTTGTTTCTCTCGTGCCACTTCAGATTGTAACTGCGCAGAGCGATATTGTTATCTGGAAAAATCCGCGTCCGTCATCTCCTAGATTTTGACGGCCTCTGAAAATCGAATTTCTGCATGAAACTGCTGATTCAATAAAAGTTGTGGTAGACGACATTAAACAGCAAGAGACCAACTTGACACCTTTTCAAACAATTGTTGATGGAAAGGAACTAAATATTTCATATGTTTTATCTCTCCTTAACTGACACTTCTTCCAGTATGAGATGTTATCTTTGTAACTGCACTTCAAAGCAGTTCAACGATATTGATGGCATACTAAAGAAACCGATTAAAGACGATCATTTACAGTTTGGCCTTTCCAATTTGCATGCTTGGATTCGGTTTTTTGAAGCCCTTTTACACATTTCCTACAAGCTCGATGTAAAGAAGTGGCAAAACCGCGCCGAAGATAAGGCAAAGATTGAAACGCGAAAAAAAAATATTCAGAAAGGGTTCCGTGAGCAATTGGGGCTTTTGGTGGACATGGTAAAACAGGGATATGGGAATACAAACGACGGAAATACCGCACGTCGGTTTTTCGAGAATGCAGAAATTACGGCCTCGATAACTGGACTGGACAAATCTTTGATTAAAAGATTTCACGTTGTGCTACAAGTTATTACTTGTGGGTTCGATGTAAATCTCGCAAAGTACCAACAATATTGCATAGAAACAGCGCGTTTATTCGTTAAGCTATATCCCTGGTTCTGCATGCCAACTACGGTACATAAGATTCTGCTGCACAGTAGCAAGATTATGGAATCATCGATTCTGCCTATTGGACAAATGTCAGAAGAAGCGCAAGAGTCTTGCAACAAATTTATTAAAAAATATCGGCAAGATTTCTCGCGAAAATGTAGTCGTGTGAAGAATATGGAGGACGTATTTCAGAGGCTTTTGGTAGCTTCAGACCCGGTTATATCGAGCCTCCGAAAATTGCCATTGAAGAAGCTGAAGGCGTTGACACTAAAGCTGTGGAGATGTTGAAAGCGCCGAGCGTAAAATTAGAGAGCAGCGACGACGAATCTGAGCATTCGTCAGACGAAGAATTTTGATGTTAAAGTACAAGAAACATACAATTATGTAATTACTGAGTTTTATTTATTGCATTAAAAATATTGTTTATCAAAAAAAAACTCTTATTAAATTTGCCATTTTGTTTTTGTGAATGTTTTATTAAGATGCTAAAACAGTGACCTCTGAAAAGCCTAAATACATTTTTTCACGAAAATATAACAATTTTTTATTTTTTGTCCGCCATATTGGATCGGTCATTTTGTTTTTTTTTAAATTTTAACTTATATTTTTCATCGTAAAGTCGTAAAATGACTATATACATTTTTTTATACAAATCTGACAATTTTTGCATTTTTGGTCCGCCATATTGGATCCGCCATTTTGAATTTTTTAATTTTGAAATAAAATGTATCTTTAGTTTCCTTAAAAGAACCTATATACTAATTTTCAATAAAATCCAACGACATCTTGTATTTATGACCAGCTTTTCGGCATTTGGAACCACTGTGCGACGTTCACTATTTCATCGATACTCTTCCACCAGAGGTCAGCAGGAGCCTCGAGTAGCAGCCGAAATCCTGTAATCTCATTCGGTTATGCGTTCGGCGTTCTTATATACCGTAATTGTAAATTTGTAATTTGAGCATCCGTTTCTCCCTTGAACTGGGTACTGCATTTTGAGAAGCTTCATCTCTAAGCTGGCTGTTTCGGGATCCTTATTTCCAGCATCCTATTTCTTAATAGACTTTCTCATTTGTTACGTGGTAAAATATTTTAAACTATTACTGATAAAAAAGAAACTTTGTAACTCTTGATAATGCCTTAAAAAGCGAAACTAGTCGAATAAATAGAGAAAAATTGTGAAATAAATCAAGCGTAATTTAATTTAAACCTCCAGCATCCAGTTCATTAGGGCCTGGAACTATTGCTTCGTCATCATAACGTTGTTGTTCGCCATACTTCTCGATATTCTTCGGGGTGTTTCTTTTCCGGCCGCACATGTGGTGCCAGTTTATAACACTTCGTTAAAAAGGTTTTTATGAATGCACAGTGTGGAATGTATATAGAACGTAGCTAGTAAGCAGATTAGACGAGCGTTACTAGGAGGAGCTCAATCCACTGCTCATCAGTTAACGACGATGCTCAACATATAATAGAATTCCTCAAACATCAAGTAATTTCTCATAATAATAAAATACTCTTTGTGAAATTATTTGGCATTATGTTAGAAAAGAAATTATTCAAAAAACATTTTCTCGTTTTTACACCAATTAAGACACAAGTAATCTTTACATAAGCTACAAAATTTTTCTTTATATAAATAAAAAACCAAATCAAACAAATTTTGGTCTGAAAACGTTCTGCCAGCAAAAGGAATATATCTTTTTAATATTTAAGTTAGATTGAAAATTATCACTGATGATGAAGAATTTAATAATCTGCGTTCGAAAATGTTCATTATTGGTTCATATACAAGTATTAAAAATAATTGAGAAATAAGTTTCAGATCGCAAATCAGAATATAATATAGTAAAATTATAGTTTCTACATGATCTCCTGCAGTTTTTACTGTGGTAATTTAAATATATTATGCGGCACTTGTTTGTTACGCCTCACAGTGTGCCAAATCCGAGCGCGAGCGCCAGGGGGGGTTTTGAGGAAAAAAAATTAAATTGAAAATTTCGAAAAAAAACATATCCACTCGATTGTAGATACATGAAACCCTTTAGATCTTGCATATTTATATTTTTTTAACCCTCTATATTATTCGCAATTAACGCTTAAACTTGATCGATTTAGAAAACAACGATTTTACGGCATTTCACGCGCAATGTTAAATAATTTATTACATAGGTTGTAGATGTACTATCAATATAATATTATACACAATTGTTTATAACATAATACTGTACGTTATGGTTAAAAAATCATGTCTCTAAATTTTATAGAATAAAAGTTAAACAATTTTGAATATGAATAATATTTTAAATATAAATTTTAACTTTAGATAGAGTTATATAGAAAATTCAAACTCGATGAGGTTTGGGAGTATAACCAAAAATTAGTTCAATGTTTTCTCTAACTGCCCTCAAAATTTCGTATCTCCAGTCCTGCATATTTTTGGTCTTTTTGATTTTTATATTCGGCGCTACCTATCAAAATTGGGTCGAGCGAACCCGTATGCAGTATCGCGGAGTCGAGCGCACTATTTTCAAGCAGCACGCATAAACATAAAATAAAAACGCACTTGTAAATATTCAAAACAAATAGGGCAGTTACAGAAAACCCAGACAAATGTTTCTATGACAGTGTCAATCCTCATAATTTGCGATTTTCTAAAAAAAAAATATTAATCAGAATATTTATAAAATTTGTCTGACATTGTAGAACGAAATTATTTATTTTGTAATGTCTGATTTACTTACTTATTTAAAATGGAAAATTGTTAGTATTATCGTCAATCAATTCGTAGTCAGTGCCATTTGTATCCATTTCACAAATAATAAAAATTTTAGCGTCTGTAGGTAGTTGTTTTTTATAAAATTAATTTTACATCGCTTCCCAAACACGCTATGACACTGAAGAGGAAGAAACTGATAAGGATACTTAATTTTTTATAACATAATACTGTATATTATAAGTAAAAAATCAAGTTTCTAAATAATTTGGAACAAAAGTTCAAATTTTTGAACATGAATAATATTTTAAATATATTAATTTTAGAAATTGTTATATGAAAAGTGTCAATTCGATGAGGTCTAAAAATATCACCAAAACTTTCTTTAATGTTTTCTCTAACTACCCTCAAAATTTCGTATTTCCACCGGTGCATATTTTGGTATTTTTAATTTTTTTATTCGGCGCTACCTATCAAAATTGGGTCGAGCGAGCCCGTGTTTAACTTTAGAAATTGTTATATAAAAAATGTCAATTCGATGAGGTCTAGAAATATTACCAAAAATTACTTTAATGTTTTCTTAAACTACCCTTAAAAGTTTGTATCTCTACCGGTGCATATTTGGGATCTTTTTAATTTTTTTATTCGGCCTATAAAAATTGGGTCGAGCGAAACCGTGCTTAAATTTAGAAATTGTTATATAAAAAATGTCAATTCAATGAGGTCTAGAAATATCACCAAAAATTACTTAAAGGTTTTCTTTAACTACCCTTAAAAGTTCGTATCTCCACCTGTGCATATTTAGAGTCTTTTTAATTTTTTTATTCGGCGCTACCTATAAAAATTTTGTCAAGCGAAACCGTGTTTAACTTTAGAAATTGTTATATAAAAAATGTCAATTCGACGAGGTCTAGAAATATCACTAAAAATTACTTAAATGTTTTTTTAACTACCCTTAAAAGTTCATATCTCCATCTGTGCACATTTAGGCTCTTTTTAATTTTTTTATTCGGCGCTACCTATAAAAATTGGGTCGAGCGAAACCGTGTTTAACTTTAGAAATTGTTATATAAAAAATGTCAATTCGATGAGGTCTAGAAATATCACCAAAAATTACTTTAAGGTTTTCTTTAACTACCACTAAAGTTTCGTATCTCCATAGGTGCATATTTGGGTTCTTTTTAATTTTTTTGATTCGGCGCCACCAAATAAAATTGGGTCGAGCGCACTATTCTCAAACAGAACACCAAGCAATGTGATTTCTACGTTGGCGCCGAACAAAAAAATAAAAACACCCAAAAACGCACTGGTGGAAATACGAAATTTTGAGGGTAGTTAAAGAAAACATCAAAGCAATTTTTGGTGATATTTCTAGACCTCATCGAATTGACATTTTTTATAGAACAATTTCTAAAATTAAACACGGACTCGCTCAACCCAATTTTGATAGGTAGCGCCGAATAAAAAAATTTAAAAGACCAAAATATGCACCGGTGGAAATACGAAATTTTGAGGATAGTTAGAGAAAACATTATAGTAAGTTTTGGTGATATTTTTAGACCTCATCGAATTGACACTTTTTATATAACAATTTCTAAAATTAAAATTAATATATTTAAAATATTATTCATGTTCAAAAATTTGAACTTTCGTTCCAAATTATTTAGAAACTTGATTTTTTACTTATAATATACAGTATTATGTTATAAACAATTAAGTATCCTTATCAGTTTCTTCCTCTTCAGTGTCATATCATGTTTGAGAAGCGATGTAAAATTAATTTTATAAAAAAACAACTACCTACAGACGCAAATTTTTTTATTATTTGTGAAATGGACACAAATGGCACTGACTACGAATTGACTGACGATGATACTAACAATTTTCCATTTTAAATAAGTAAGTAAATCAGACATTACAAAATAAATAATTTCGTTCTACAATGTCAGACAAATTTTATAAATATTCTGATTAATATTTTTTTTTCCAGAAAATCGCAAATTATGAGGATTGATACTGTCATAGAAACATTTGTCTGGGTTTTCTGTAACTGCCCTATTTGTTTTGAATATTTACAAGTGCGTTTTTATTTTATGTTTATGCGTGCTGCTTGAAAATAGTGCGCTCGACTCCGCGATACTGCATACGGGTTCGCTCGACCCAATTTTGATAGGTAGCGCCGAATATAAAAATCAAAAAGACCAAAAATATGCAGGAGTGGAGATACGAAATTATGAGGGCAGTTAGAGAAAACATTAAACTAATTTTTGGTTATACTCCCAAACCTCATCGAGTTTGAATTTTTTATATAACTCTATCTAAAGTTAAAATTTATATTTAAAATATTATTCATATTCAAAATTTTTTAACTTTTATTCTATAATATTTAGAGACATGATTTTTTAACCATAACGTACAGTGTTATGCTATAAACAATTGTGTATAATATTATATTGATAGTACATCTACAACCTATGTAATAAATTATTTAACATGCGCGTGAAATGCCGTAAAATCGTTGTTTTCTAAATCGATCAAGTTTAAGCGTTAATTGCGAATAATATAGAGGGTTAAAAAATATAAATATGCAAGATCTAAAGGGTTTCATGTATCTACAATCGAGTGGATATGTTTTTTTTTCGAAATTTTCAATTTAATTTTTTTTCCTCAAAACCCCCCCTGTCGCTCGCGCTCGGATTTGGCACACTGTGCGCCTGGGTTTTTTTTTGCTTAGCTAAGTAAAATAATGAGAAATAAGTACTAGTAGTGATACAAAAATACGCAATGGATTAGATAATGACCTTGAAACAGATTTAAACGATATTTTAATAGATCAAATAATAAACATCAACAACCTTCTAATTTTGATGGTCACGAACGATTTTAGGTTATGTTTATATATAAATGGTTTCAATGAAAAAAGTCATTCATAATCCTTAAGATTATTATATCATCATTATTATTATAGTATTCGTAGTAATAGTATTGTACTTAAAAATAGTAAGAACTTTTGCATTCATATGTTATAATTTAAAAGTGCCAATGGCTTTACTTACATTATTATCACTAGGGCTGTAATTGAATAATCGACAATATAGCCTATTAAAATGCGATATGGCTAATTCTAGGGTGATATAGATAAACATAATTAATACTTAAGAAACAATTACTTAAGGTATCAGTTGATAAATATTAAAAACATATTATAATTACAAATTTCAATTGGTTATTTTAATTGCCTCTCAGATAATAACGATAATAATTTAATTCACAGATTAGGCCATTTTGATTAGCGTTACGGACAACAATTTGTAATTGAATATGCACCGAGAAAACAACAAACGATTATCCGATAGAGTACTTGCACTACACATTGAAAACCTATCAACTCTAGTATCCTTGAACAGACAAGACAGCAATCATTTTAATGGCATTTCAGACGATCGAGAGATTTTTATACGGCGATAAAAGTAATACGGTAATGCCGGATAGCGCTTTTGTTTGCACACACGACCTCGCCGGTAGAGCTATTGCAGTATTTGCAAAGTATTTTGACGCGAAAGGTCACTCCAGATCAAACTTATCAATTCACGACGAATTTGCATGGACGTGTTTGATTATTGATTTTAGCTGCAACTGCAATGAATTATTAATACAGTTTACTAACCATATTTAAGTTATTGATGGTCATGATTCATTTTTTGTTATTTATAAAGTATGTATCAGTGGAATTATTGTATAAGTCAAGTGGAATGAATTATTTCTATAGTGAAAGTACAATTTAAACCAATGCACTTACTTATTACTAAATCCTTGGTAATTTGTGTTGTTTGTAAACAATTTTATGTTATCTATATTTATGATACACGTGCATATCATATTATAGTAGATTTTTAGAAAAATTGTAGGATAAAATAAATTAAAGTGATTTAAACTCAATAATGAGATCTATAGAAACGGTAATTAGTCATTTTTCTAGAAGTTGATTGATAATGCGTTGAATATCTACATTCACTTTGTATGAATAAAATTTTGTATAACTTTTTGATTTTCAAAAAAGTGTATTTTATTTTTCTAGTAACAGGCAATTGTTGTAAATATAATTTTTAAAATCAAAATGTTATTATATCATCATCATCTGCCTGATGAAGCCTCTGTTTGGCGAAACATGTTGCACAATAAATGTGAAACCCTCCCAACTGTGTTGTTTTATTTCAATGTGCAAACTCCAAAGCACATCATGTGTATGTGTTCCGCCTCGTCAATTCAATATGTTATTGTAAGTGTTAGAGAAAATAATAGAAATATGCTGAAAGACCTACGATCGATAGCAATGAAGAAGAAGAAGACGAAGAATCACAATAATTATTGTTATAATTATATACTGTAATTACTATTTTCAATCCGTCTTTAATAGAAATGTGTGTGTCTTACCTTTGATAAATTCCACGGACTTCTTTATTAAATATACCATGTTAATATAATGAAAGGATGTTGTTTTTAGAACATGGAATAATGTTAAAAACCGCACATTGGAAAAGAATAGAATCACATCTGTTCATTTCGAGGGGCATATCTAATTATACTAAACTTACTACTTACACAACCTTTACCACTGATACATCAACATCTGGTTTAGTCAGGCACAAGAAATAAGGTTTCATACATGGGAACAACCTAGGTTTCACCGCGAAAGACTAAAATTGCACATTTTAAAACTTATACAAAACTTCCCACTGATACAGCTGGTTTAGTCGTGCACCAGAAATAAAGTTTCATACATGGAAAAGACCTTGGCTTCATCGTGAAAGAATAGACTGAAATTGCATCTTTTGAAAAGGACAATCTGAATACTTGTGCATAACCGTATTTATGCAATTTCTTGATCTTATTAAAGAAAAATTATAAGAATTAAAAAGTAATCAGAATTATATACTCAATCTAGTGGCGCGGATACTTACCACAAAAATACTCCTTGTGACCAGAAAATTGCAATCTTAATGAGAACTGTATAACACGTAAAAACCACATTACAGATGACTGCAAATGTGTTTTTCATAACGATGTTATATTTGATGATTTATCAATCAGTGCATGCGCCAACGGCAAATAATTACATAACCATAAAATCGGTTTGAAAACGTACTATATTTGACGAGTATATACTTCAGGTAATCCATTTTGTCAAAAAAAAACAAAATTGATTGAATATAATCCCTCGTGGTACATAAATCAAAGCATAATCCGGGAATTTCCCTACTTAACGAACAAACTGATTTAATTAATTTATTTCATTTATTTATTATGTATGCTTTGAATTACCTGTTAACAAAATATATTAATAGACACATTCATAAAAATTAATTACATCACTGTTTCTCTATGTATATATATATGTATTTCTTGTTTTGTTAATTTCTTTCTGTTTGTGAAAGATCAGATCAGATCTCGATTAAAATTACAGTAACTAAAAATTCGTTGTGATAATAAAATATATTAAAATCCTGCAGTTCGTTGTAGAAAATTAACTAATAATAATATTAATTCGTTATGATATTAACAAAGTAAGTATTTTTATTCTATTTATAATTTAAAAATGTATCATAAAGAAAACGCCTCCAGTGACAAATAATTCAAGCATCTATCGATCTATTTAATACTTATTAAGCTTTTTATAAGTAATGTTATATTTCATACAATTTTACAGTGATGACAATTGATGACAAAACGAGAAATAAAGTCTGTCATTTCGGAAATTTAAAACATGACACATAGTGATTAATAATCCGTTGAGCAGAAATTTGATGTGCTTCTCAATAACAGGCATCGATTTAATATCATTTATCAGTTTACAAACTTTTAAAATGTTTTACAGGAGTGAAAAACCACCCTTAATACAAAGAGAATCCTCGACGCCGGGTGACATGTTTGCACATAAATCAATGATTTACGGCCATAATGCAAACTTATTATACTGTAAAATTGTACGAGTTATACGCGAGCGATAAATTTCAGTGAATTGGATGAAAAACATATTATATATTGCAAGGAAAAAAAAACAGTAGGTAATTAATAACTTATAAATCAATAGAAATGATATAAAAGACACTTGTATTCATGTTTATTCATTTATTTCATTAAAAAAGCTAAAAAAAAATCAGTACTACTATAAATATGGATACGTTGTATCTAAACTATGGATTGGCCGGTGGTGGCGCATTCGGTTACGGCCTCGAACTGACGTGCAGAAACGTTGGTTCGGGTCAGTAGTTGGATGGGTGACCGGTACCATTCACCGTTGGGATACAATTTATGGTGCTTTAAGTGACGGGGGCGATCCTCTAAAATATCAAGCTCATTTACACACACACACACACAAATTACACGGCGGTAGGGCCACGTGGTCGATAGCCAAACTCTACTACTACTACTATGGATTGAATGGCCAATAAAACAAGTGAAGGCAGAAGGATGAAATGGTCTATAGCCAATTGATAAACATACTCTATGTAATTTTATAGTCAACATTTTTGTTATGTATCCCTTATATCCATTTGTCAATAAAGATGTCTGTATATGAAACAAGTGAAAAGTACCTAGGTACCTACTTAGTAATAGTTTGCTTTGCTCTATTTTAGAAAAGGCAGTTTAACGAGACGGACGTCAAAATAAGCGAATTGCACAATAGAGTATCAGCTTCATCAATCCAATATTTAAGCGAATTAAGACCTAATCAAAGGAACACTAATACTACAACTTTGACTGCATCAAAGGAAACCACGGAAATGATCTTGAATTTAGAGCATATAAGAGTCGGATTGTCTAAGTGTTATACAGAACGTAGAATCGCTATACGACGATTCTACAAAACCCGAAAATACGACCACCAATCCAAAGACAGCGAAAGGCCAAATAGGTCTAAAGCGTGCCATAATTGTGGACGTAAGGGGAAACATACGGAAGGAGTATAGCGGCGAGAAATTTGTCCCATCTCTGAAAAAAGGACACATTGCTGGAACTGGAAAATGCGCAAAGTTTAGACGACAACTGTCAAAAATGAGACGCCAGAATTAAAAAAAGAAGCAATGGCTTACAAGATACTCTAGAGCAACCTGGGTCGATGTAAAGGGGCGATAGATCTCTTAAAGATAAAAATGCTAGATAAAAGCACATATATCTGTCCATTATAGCCGAACCAAACCAAAAACAAACTTAGGGAATTGGATAAGAAATAAGAATATGGACATTGGCATACGAGTTTATAGCAAAAAAGCTAAAGTACAAAGAATATGCACAAACAAACAAAAAAAACTTGTAGCAGCTGAACTGGACGAATTTCTAATTATATCATGCTACGTTCCACCAAGAAATATTCAATTCAATTTAAATCGACCCTCAACGAATTTAACAACTGTATAAAGGCCACAAAGAAAATACTTATTATAGCAGGCGACCTTAATGGCAAGACTCGACTGTGGGGAGACAATAAGGAAGACCAAGGAGGCAAAATACTGTGGAAATAGATGTCCTAACATAATCTGGTAATACTACACAATAATGGCATGAAGTTAACTTGTTTTGGACCACAGAACAAATCATATATTGATCTCACGATGAGTACGGGGAAGATTGAAACCCAACTACATAACTAGACAGTCGCCGATGACGAAAATCTAAGCATGCTTCAAAATATATATTTTGCCATTCTCACAAAGATGGTTAGCGCTGAAAATACAAAGCAAAGCGGCAAAGCGCCTTGATGGCTTATTGACGTAAACAATAAAAGACATATACACAAAGTAACTATAAGTGGAGCTAAATATATCCCATAGGAGTCATAAAGGCAATAACCACCGTATTTAAACCGAAAGGAAATAGAACCCAAAATAGCCAGGAAAGAAGGGCATGCTGCCAGGCAACGTTTGACCAGAGCCCGTGTCTTTAGAACTCCTAGCAGCAACTAGAACTCCTAGAGGGGGACTATTGAAAAAACAGACACTAAAAAGGGAAATCTTGAAAGCTAAAGGAATATACTAGGACATTTTAATAAAAGATACAGTCACTAACTAGGGGTCAGTTATATACAGGGTCCTGCAACAGTGCGTCAAGCTTTCCTAGCGCCTTTCTCGTAAGAGATAGAAAAAAATGTTTCATATAAAAATTTATTGAATTAAAAATCTCTATGCCGTAAAATTATTTTAAAATATACAGGGTGTCCCAATTTTGCGTTATAACAAAAGCAAACATTTTTTTAAATGGAACACTCTGTATATTTTTTCATTTTATAATTTGGATAGTATTTTATAACTTAAACCTTTTTTTGCTTTTTAATTTCGATATGGCATTTCCGAGTTATTGACGTTTTTCTGAAAAAAATGTAAAAAGCGGAGGTTCACAAAAAAATTATTCTGATGTTGTATTTAAAATTTAAGAAATTTTCTTTTTCCTATGGTTGGTCATAAGTACTGTTTATGTACCAGTGTTAAAAATTTTCACTTTTGAGGAACCCTGCCTTTGTATCAGACACGCCATTTTCTAAAATTTCAAATTGTCGTAACTCTTTTTTTTTTAAATGGAATCATATATTTTTTTAAATTTTATATTATTCTACATCTCATTTTCTACAAAAAATGTTAAGCATACCCTATACCTAAAAGTGATAATTTTCAAGATATAAAAGAATTTATATTTCAAACGGTCCTTGAATGCGAATTTGTTTTTGAATAGATAGCCATGACTGAAAAAAATGCATCTGTCAATTAAACAATTAGTTTGACATGTAAATGGGAGGTGTGAATTACAAAAAACAAAAGAAGAAAGCCTATCATCAACGAGGAACCAAAAAGACATTGGTGAAAGAACTGGCATAAGCGAGAGGTCAGTACAAAGCATTCTGAAGAAAAATCGATATCAAGCATATGATATTCAGTGCTATTGGTGATTCCTTATAAACAATTTCAGGTTTTGTTAGATCCTTAGATCTAGCAGGTCATTTGGTGGGTCCACTCCTACCAATCCACTGGTTGGGAAAAATGAAATGCCCTCACGTCTTGTGAAAATTGGGCAGGTGCTCCGTCTTGTTAAAACCACACCCTGTTTCTTTTTAGTTAGGGTACATTAGCTAACGTTCCGGGTAATTCAATTTGCAAGAAGTACAAATACATAGACCTACTGAGATGGCCCTCGAAGAAATGTTGACCTACAACATGGTTTCCAAAAATTCCGCCCCAGACATTCAATGCTGATGATCAACTTGTCTCATAACATGCAGATTATCAGTTAAATAATAGTGAAAATTGTACCTATTGACAGATCCGTTGTTATGGGATGACGCCTCATCCGTGAATAAAATATATTGGAAAAACGAAAGATCCTCCTGTATTTTCTGTCTTCCCCAGAAACAAAATTCGGAACGAAATTGAAAATCAGTATTACTCAGTTCTTTATGTAGCTGAATATGATATGCTTGATATCGATTTTTCTTCAGAATGCTTTGTACTGACCTCTCGCTTATGCCAGTTCCTTCACCAATGTCTTTTTGGTTCCTCGTTGATGATAGGCTTTCTTCTTTTGTTTTTTGTAATTCACACCTTCCATTTACATGTCAAACTAATTGTTTAATTGACAGATGCATTTTTTCAGTCATGGCTATCTATTCAAAAACAAATTCGTATTCAAGGACCGTTTGAAATATAAATTTTTTTATATCTTGAAAAATATCACTTTTAGGTATAGGGTATGCTTAATATTTTTTGTAGGAAATTAGATGCAGAATAATATGAAATTTAAAAAAATATATGATTCCATTTAAAAAAAAAGAATTACGACAATTTGAAATTTTAGAAAATGGCGTATCTGATACAAAGGCAGGGTTCCTCAAAAGTGAAAATTTTTAACACTGATACATAAACAGTACTTATGACCAACCATAGGAAAAAGAAAATTTCTTAAATTTTAAATACAACATCAGAATATTTTTTTTGTGAACCTCCGCTTTTTACATTTTTTTCAGAAAAACGTCAATAACTCGGAAATGCCATATCGAAATTAAAAACCAAAAAAAGGTTTAAGTTATAAAATACTATCCAAATTATAAAATGAAAAAATATACAGGGTGTTCCATTTAAAAAAATGTTTGCTTTTGTTATAACGCAAAATTGGGACACACTGTATATTTGAAAATAATTTTACGGCATAGAGATTTTTAATTCAATAAATTTTTATATGAAACATTTTTTTCTAACTCTTACGAGAAAGGCGCTAGGAAAGCTTGACGCATTGTTGCAGGACCCTGTATGATGACCCTGTCATAAGTTTCCACTTTGAAAGTTTGTTGAACAAGAGGAGGGGGAAAATCTTAGAATCGCTGCTGATCTATTTCCAACAATACGGACAGCACAGATCAAAGAAATACCTTTTAAAAACCCGCTTCATTTCACTGTGGAGAAACTAGAACAAGCGCCAACAAAGCACAAAGATAAAAGGACGTCTGAGAATGACAAGATTCCATCGGAAATTATAAAAATAGGATTACAAGCCTGCCCACAACAACATCTGGAAATGAAATCTAATCTTACAGGGCAGCATCCTAAGGAAATGGAAAACAGCACAACTAATATTGTTTGAGAAGCTATGCAAAGACACTGATTATGGGAAAACATCTAGGCTATTATGCTTAATATACACAACAGGGAAATTATTTAAACAGCTCATAGACAGTTCCGCCAAGGAAGTAGTATAATGGATGTACTCGCAAAAAATTATAATAACCCGCCAAGATGGGATGAAAACTAGGATACCCTAGAAAAAAGAATATAGAGACATATCTACAGAAAATTATAGACAATTATCAATCAAACAGAGAACTGATCCACCATACCAATAACATGTGAGGTGCTCAGGGCTGAATCCTGGGTCCTGTTCTATGAAAAATACTCTTTGCCAAAGTTTTGAACATGAGACTACCAAAAGGAGTTAAACTAGTCGGATATATGGATGATACAGCAAGCATCGTCACGTCTAAAAACAAAAACACATTAGTGGAAAAGGCACAAGATGTAAATAAGGTAACTATTAAAATATAGAAGGTTGACCTATCAATCTCACCCCAAAAACAGAAACAGTGTTCCTATATAGGGGATGTAAGTTTAAAACAATAAATAGTCAAAACAAAGGATACTTTTAGATACCTAGGAGTATACATAGGAAGAAACACTAGGATGATAGCACACATTGACAACATATCTGACAAAGCTGAAAAATCATTAATGAGCCTGGCCAGGATTATGTCCAATCTGAAGAATACTAGAAAGATACTAAGTTCAGTGACCCATTGGTAGAAACATACAGGAAAAAATGAAGGGGGTCCAAAGGCGAGTGCTTTAAAGGTTAGGACAAGCTTATCGCACAATCTCAAATGAGGCACTACAAGTCATTTGGGATTCCTCTAATAGAACTAGAGGTCTTACAAAGATGATTGGCATATGAAAAGAAGGATGAATAAGAAAGAGGACCGACAAAACATCATTAACTAGACAAAACAACTGGTGGACAATTTTGAAAAGTTGATCGAAAAAAACATTGGGAATATGATTGATACTTGTTTTGCTGCACTCTTGATAAAACATATAACTCAGTGGATCAGCGGATAGGAATTAGAAATCATACACTTGTTCTGTTTCATATATTTACTATCATTTCCTGATAGTAGTAGTAGAGTGGCTGACGATGAAAGGGCTTGAGGTGGCAGTGCAGAAGTTCAGCGCTGTCTGGCTATTTCACAAAAGGGCGGTTACGATTGCCGAAGAACAAATCCGGCTCCTGGGGCAGAAGATAATGGTTGGTAATGTTAGAAACCAATCTCAGGTGCAGCTTCCACGTCAAATTGGCTGCGCCGGTACCGAGAAGGTCTGCGAAGGCGGTGGCCAGGCCCAGGCCAGGGGGGGGCGCTCAAAAGGTACTAGGAGATTACTGATGCGGAGGTTCTAGCATTCATGCTTGCGCCGGACCTATTACTCTCGATGAGGGCCAGAGTATACGCAGCTGTAGCAGGAGGAGAGAGCAGAGAGGTGGCCAGGAGAATATGCTTACGGAATGACAAGAGCCAAGACGACTGATCCCCGAGATCGGAAAATGGATAAAGCGGAGGCATTGGGAGGTAACCAAATTCATGTGCCAGATACTCTTGGGGCACGGCGAGTTTAGGTCGTTTCTCCAAAGATTCGACAAGGCAGCAGGAGGGGGGAGCAGAGAGGTGGCCAGGAGGAGTAACCAGGAGAATATGCTTACGGGATAACAAGAGCGTTGGACGAGACGACTTATCCCCGAGATCAGAAAATGGATAAAGCGGAGGCATTAGGAGGTAACCAAATTCATGTTCCAGATACTCTCGGGGCACGGCGAGTTTAGGTCGTTTCTCCAAAGGAACGACAAGGCTGCGACAGGTTACAGTGGACACTGCAGAGCATACAACAGTCGGGTAAGCTCGCATATCAACATTGACGGAGAGGATTATCGAAGCAGAACCCAAATGGAACGAAGTCTGCGAATTTACTGAGAAAATCTTAAAGAAAAAAGAGACAGAGAACCTGGGGAGGACCCGTAACCTTGACGAACGCCTAACCATACATTACGTAAACGTAGATTTATTATAAATTCTTTAAGCTAAATTTAATGTATACGCACATGTACATATTAATTATAATTAAATCAAATAAAGGATACAGGTATGAAGGGGCGTCGGCGATGAATGTTGATACCGCTGACGACCCATTTCAGGAGGGGACACTTCTTGCCGTGCGCAGCCAGTACGTCCCCGGAAAGAAAGGCAAACTTCCCTAGCGTCAGTCCCACATACTGCCCCTATTTAACTTGGAGGTGACAGTTGCGCAAACGCAACCTGTCATGAGGAAGAAAAAAGTATTTTAAAAAGGCATTTAAACAAAATGCAAGCAGTAGTAGTATGAGGTTGGGCCTAGAACAAGGCTCTGGGAAACATACCAGAAACTTCAGTAACATCAAAATCCTTCTGCCTAAAGTATTTCAAAATATCGATTAGAAAACCTTTTGAATTACTACTATGTAGTAATTTTTAGACATTCTCTTTAAGTATCTTCTATTTAATGAATTTTGTTGTATGTTGTTTCAAATTATATTAATTTAAGAAGAAAAGACGCTATTATAATTATTTCAATTCATTAAAGCTCAAATTAAAAATTTTATATATTTTTTATTTCTCAGTGATTTACTACTGGTAATTTTTAGACTCTTATTTTAATTTTAAATTTTTGCACCTTAATTTCCTTTATTTGAGATTCAACTAATATTTTTATTTGATATTTTTAGTTCTTTATCTAAGTTATTATACACCAAATTTACTCCGACAATTCACAACCTAATTTGTTTCATTTTTTCATTTTTTTCTTTCTTTGTAAGACTAATAAAGAGAATATCGAAATTTGGTTGATTAAAAAAATACAAAATTTGAAATTTTAATCAAAATCTTCTTCAATTCAAAACAAAAGTAAAACATAATATTTATTCACATTCCATATTTTTTAGTAATTAGGAAGTCTTAAAGGAAATTTAAACCTGACAGTAAGTTCACGGTAGAAAAAAGAAAGCTTATTCTAAAAGATATAAAGTTGTTAGTAAACCTATAATTCACAAGAATTTCTTACTTAACAACTTAACTTAAAAATTTTGATTGTTGATCAAAATTCTTGATATTGTTTCACTTCTTTTTTTAGTTTTTCCGACCAGTTTCGACTATACGTCTTCCTCAAGAATATGATTTTGATTAAAATATGAAGCATTTATTATTTTATCTACGATCGTACAGAAAGTAGACGCTTTTTGCATCATTTTTCATTGTAAAAGTGGCTCTTTAAAGCACTAGTGCTTTTTTACGTTTTTATTGCACGCTAATGTCAAACTGTTTTTATTGCACAGAATTGTCAAATTTGACAGATGAATATATTTCGACGAAAAACCTAATTTTTTATTAATTGATACAAATAACTAATAAACTATAAATAAAATATATAATACAAACCAAATGGCAGATTTAAGAACTCTGAAGATTTCATTTAATGCAAGTCGAAGCGATTACAATAAAGCGAACATTTTTTCCAAAAATAATAATGGCGGCCGACATTTGTGCAACTTGTTTACTGGTTGCTAAGTAACGCTTTCATTAGTGCACTGCGGGTAAAATATGTTTTCATTAATTGAGTTATTGAAATGACATTAAAATATTACTCGTAAGAATATATTCTTTGAAATCATTTACGATCGAAGATAAAATTTTGTAAGGCACACGTGTAAAAAGTTTCTTTATTGCACTCCTGGCTTAAAAAAAACTCGCTCGTTCCTCGCTCGTGATTTTAAACGCCAGTTCGTGCAATAAAGCATCACTTTTTACACTTGTACCTTAAATAACTATTTTGATACTTATTTTCTCATGAAAATTTTATTAAAAGTTTGTAAACAGCATAATTTCCAAGGCATTGCAAAGAGTTAAAAGGGATTATGTATCTATGGCCAGTTCCGGAGTAAATAGGTAAGCTAGAAAAGGTAAGACAAAGAACAAATAAAGATAAACTAATTATTTGTTTGAGAAAAATTACGTTCTTTATACAAAGGTGCAATTAGTTATAACAAGAATTTTTATATGCGCTCCCATTTAAATCTAGGGCAGGCAGGTTAAATGAACATAAGAACCGTTAACGGAAACATTTAACTTAATTAGAGAAAAGGAACAGTAATAAATGAATTATATAAATTTAGTAGTATTGGACATTGCAGCAGAAGGCGACTGAAGAAAAGTATAAAAGAAAAAATAAAGATACTTAAAGATGTACTAATTATATTTACAATACTAATTATTGTTTCGACCAACAGCTAGTCATTATCAAATATAAAGTGTTTTAAAATTACGAAATCAAACATATTTATACAAAGCATTTAAATAGGGACGTGTAAGTTATGTCAATCTGGTTCATTTATAAATATATTTGATTTTATTATGAATTTATTTCATGTAATTATATTTTCCTCTAACGTATCATGTATCACTTATAAAAACTGTCACACCCCAATAAATATGAGTTCTTTTATATCTACGCGAACTTTTTCATTGTCTCGTAACAACATTTGTCAATTTAATTATAAAATTTCGCATAAAAGAGAAAATTATTATCGTTGACCTTTAAGGCATTGTCTTTTTATTAGAAACATATTTGTACGCTCTAGTAAATAGGAACTGAAATAACCAAATAATTGTAAATTATTATATTATAATGATTACGTAAACATAATTAGTCACCGGATAATTAAATTACTTTTCGGCGCATTATAAAAGTGACAAGAAATTACGACACCGTTGTTTTATAATACCGATAGCGGCAAATAATTAAGTTATCGGATTATGTAGATATGCATTTATAATATTATTGTTTGGTGTAATGTAAAGTGAAATCGTATTTGTCATAAATATTTTACGGATATTGAGATATTGTTCGATATATTGTAACAACGTTGTAAAACAATTATTTTATTTTTTTAATGTACATACAATGTTATACAAATAGGGGATTTTGTAGGTTTATTGCGTATTTGAATACGTTATATCGAAACCAGAATCAATTTTATATTATTCCATTATTTAGATATTCTGTATACATTGTATTCTGATTCAATGCTATTGCGATTTATTTCAATTAATGTTAAATTTGAAAATATAATCATTGTACTAGGCTGGAAAATTGATATCAAGATAATATTAATAACAATATATCAAGATAAAATGCAAGAGAATGCTAACAACTTTTAATCATATTAAATTATGTAATTGAGCAGCATGAAAACTTACTTTTTTATGAATTAAGAATCTTGGGTTATTGGTTTTAAGAAAATATAAAAGAGGAACATCCAGTATGAATAAAAAAATCAAATTTATATTTATAAAATGTGTATATGATTTTCTTGCTTTTTAATTAAAGGTATTTCCATTTATTATAGTATATATCTCCCTTGTACAAAATATTTTATTTTCGATATGATAAAACGATAAAGGTGCCATCAATTGTCTAAACGTTGCACTAGATCCCAAATAGGTGCATAACCACCGACATTTAAGTGATCTGTTAACAGCGACAAATATAACAATAATAATAATGTACATATTAAATATTGTTTTGACCTATATAACTCTGATCCTCTCTATTTTAACCCATCTATGTACCCTAATCTCTCACTTTCATAATCTAAAAACCACCATTTCTTCTCTACAAGCACTTATTCATTCAAGTGGAACTTTGGTGTTTCAAATGAAGAATCCTTCCTAATAACCATAGAACTTCTCCAAACGATCCTAAAATCCTATACCATCATCTCCATCCTGCAAATACCTTGGATTCCAAATTTTCATTTAAACCCCATAGCAAAGCCACGAAAGCCAGAATCGTTGCAAGGGCCAGACATTTTAGTTCTCTAACCTTCAAAAATCAAGGTATCTTTACCAAAACTGCCTGTAGAATTTATAAGTCGATATGTCGGCCCTTGCTCGATTATGGCTGTATCCTTTTCCCTTTCCAGAAAACCTACAATAAATAATATACTTGTGGCGGAGACCTCCGCTGAATAACCAAAATTCGAAATCCTTCCAATCCCCTCCAATGCCCTCCTATATGACCTGAGACAAATTACCCCTATTGATTTTCGCATGGATACTTTATTTACTAAATGTTCAACCCCCAGTTCTAATCGCCAGATTCTAGATATCTATTGCCTAAAACGAAATTTAAATTTAAATTCCTTAAATAAACCTTACATGAAATCATTCGTGAAATTCCTCGAACAATTGACAATTAAATAAAAGAGCGATTAATATTTTAGGCTGGGCCGAAAGACCAATGGTCGATAGCCCATTCATAATTAAAGCTCAAATGTAAATACTATATTGTAAAAGAAATGTGAATAAAGATATTTATTATTATTATAGTATAATATCCAAGTCCAATATATTTTTTAAATCGACAAACAGATGATGAATTTTCTAATTGCATTTAGCTTCAGATTTTGCATCATAGGTTTTGTAAAACAAAATTTACATAGAGGTAAATTCAAATGAAAACCATCTTTTGGAACCATACTATACATATGGATTATAATATAAAAATCTAAAAAGTAATATTTAGAAAATATAAATCCATGCCATTTTTTTCAACTGATCCCTTAAATAATAAAAATATATAAGTCCTTTATGTTGTAGAAAATTCACTAATAATTAGAAAAAACACGAAAATATTTTTGTAAAATCTTCAACAAATGAGTCTTATTAAGACTACAAGAACAAATCACTTTTGAAACAACTACTTCTCTAGCTAATACTTCGACAGACATTTGCGTGTTATAAAATAGCAAGGCTATCAAAGCAACACTAGTTTGAACGTATTTATTTCTGTGTAATTTTGTAGTCTTAATAAGAATCATTTGTTGTAGATTTTACAAAAATATTTTCGTGTTTTTTATAATTATTAGTGATCGCTTAAAGTTCGAAACTAATAATCCTGTTCTCATCCGTTCATCCTAAAGCAGGGTGTCCTTCAGGGATCGACTCTATAACCTCTGCTAAATAATCTTTACTGTTCAGACATTTTCAATCCCAATCCCAAGCCATTTAATCCCTCAGCATATACCGTATGGTTTGCAAATGACCTGCTCTTCATTGCAAATACTGAAACACTTGAAAATGCAATGATAACTTTACAATTTACACAATATTATTTAAATTCTGCAATAATGATTGGCAAAGTAGCGCATCAAAATCAACTTTAATAAATCACAGCTACTTACTCATTACCATAAGCCTACGATACAATAAATGAGAGATTGAGTCTCCTTTCTTTACAAAATTTATTGATCGCAAATGTACATTGCGGTCACGATGTTGTCGAACTCGGACAACTCTACAAAAAATGTGCCAATTTAGAAATAACGGCGTACAACCAACACCTTCGTCTCAGCAAATCAACACCTTCTGCGAAATGGGATGATTTCCAAAGGTTATCCAGTTATCCAGACAAAATTAAGACAAAAATCAACCTGCTTCCATAAAAAGTTGAAAACCCTGATTCAACAACAACTGAATCACGGTCCGTTAGTCGCCAACCAAGATGTACCAGATTTTAAACAACAATTAGTTATAAATCACAGTGGTATCGTGTTTTCGACGATGTAATTAACCTGTTACAAAAAGATTTAAAACACTCTTTACAACCCAGAAAACTGCCTAAAGAAGCAATCAGATATCGTAGCTGAAAAGTTAGATGTCAATGCAGCAACCCATTTCCGTGGAAATTCGAAGTCCCTCTTGAAGAACGTCACAAGAAATCTACAGACATCAACACTACGAACAGCAGAAACAGCCAGAATATAGTGAAAAGTTTAACAGAAAAAGACTGTTACTACATGAAATCGGATAAAGGTAATAGAGTTGTGATCACCAAGAAAGAAGATTATTTTAAGAACGTACAACTTCTATTAGATTCAAGCCCCTATATTACTATAGAGAAAAATCCCCTAAATTCATATATTAGAAAAGTCAATAATTTAATAGATATAAATTCACCCACATATAAACTTTCTAAATGGCTTGTAAGTAAATTCAGTAATTTAAAAATAGATAACGACTTTTCAGTTAAGAACTGAAATTAAAATCAATAGAATTTAAAAACAGTCAGAAATTAATATTTTTTGATGCAGAATCCGTGTTTTCGAGCGTCCCGATTGATAACTATGTCCATTTTAGAACAAATTTTAATTAAAAATAACATCCCAGAACAATATATTACAGAATATTTAAATTTGACAAAAATTGTAATGGACTGCAATATTTTTGAATTCAACCAAACTTACTATAAACAAACCTTTGGAACAGTAACGGGAAACTCGCTATCCCCCTTATTAGCGAATATTTTCTTAAACCATTTCGAAAATTTTGCAAAAAATAACATAGATATTTTTCTCACCACTTGGTTCCGCTATGTAGATAACGTGTTTGTATTTCTTAAGAAATAGTAAACTTTTCAATACCATTTTTAGACTTATTAATCACTAGACAAGGAAATAAACTTGATTTCAATATTTATCGCAAAACCACTGTGACGTCGTTATGTTAAAACGCACATTTAAATTAATAAATATATTGATAACGAAAACTTTACAAAAATGTACAATTAAAATTCGTAAGAGCCGGTGGTGTTCGTTTGTTGATGGTTAAAACAGATCTCTTCTTCCTTTTCGAGCGCTGGTTTCTGCACACCACGTAAAGGGGTGGAGTTTGTTACTCCAAGGGTAGGTGGTGGTCTGCAAAAGAGGATGATTGGCTGCATAAACTTTCTTCTGCACGGTGTTGCCAAAACATCCATCGCACGTCTTCGGGTGGCTTCCAGATCTTGAAAATACCCGCTAAGCCCTTTATGGCCTACGGACGTTACGACGCGCACAAACACATAATAAAAATAGAGTGTAAATTTACAATTCTTAGGATGATTTATTCTAGTAATAACCTAAAATTCGAGGAAGGATTTTAAACCGGTACTGGCCGTACACTCGCTGCCCCCAATAAAATGTAAATTCGTTACGGTCCATGCACCCCTTGCAGGTAAGGCCGTAACAACCACCCAAAGGAAAAACTGAGTAAATAACGAAATTTAGACTAAAAATGGAATCACAGTCACACGAATTAGATGCGCAGTATAAAAATGAAAAGAAAAGGTACAAACAATTAATTAACAAAACAAAAAAAGCCGCATTCTCCAATCAAATTGAACAAGAGAGTAATGTATAAAAGGAAATTTGGAAAATTATAAACCAAGAACTTGACAGGAAAACGAAAATCTAACATATTACTTTGTTGGTGGATGGAAATACAGTGCACCCTTCCCAAATAGCAAACGAGTTTGGTCAATACTTCTCCACAGTAACCCAGGGTAAGCTACAAGCCCATTTCGAAAATAATCCATCACTGCAGTGTAAAACGTCACACCGGACAATTAATACCACATTCTTTCTGAAGCCTGTGTCTCCTCAGGAAGTATTTAATATCATACTGTCGTTGAACAGCAAAACTAGTTCAGGAAAAGACGAGATAAGCTAGTTATCAATATTGTTAAAATTTCATTTGTATATATATTTCTCGATGCACGTTTATTAATAAATATTTTTGTTTAAAATATAACGTGTTTACTTAATTAAAAATTCAAAATCGCTAACTTGCGTCAACATGGTCCTCCGAACCGGATATTTTAAGTAATATTACACATTGGTTAATTTTGATTAATATAAATCTCAACTCAACTTTATGTGTTTAAAACAGTTCGATTTAATTAAACAAAGTTTCACGTTTATTTCATCCTTTGTTTTTGTTTGTGTATAAAGCTTACTTGTGCCTACTGAAAATCCAACAAACAAGTGATCATAAATCAATCGTGTAATCTGATACTCTAGATTCCCGACTCATCGTGTGTGTGCAATCAAGTTAAATCACGTGGATTTAAGGTGTGATTGTAAAATTCTCGTCGTGAATCGTTCGTGTGAGTATTCAGTAATCAAGTCGCGAAATTTAGTGTTCGACATCCGAGTTAAGTCACGAGGACTTGTGTTATTAACTTCGTCGCGAAAAAACAGTGAACAGAAGCCGCTAACATGTCTGCAGCAGCACTTAAGAAGTTTCAAAGGAAGAAACAAACAGCCAAACATCTCTTGACACTTTTGGAGGAGTGTTCAAATACAGTTTCAAGCCCTATAAACGAGCAAGATTGTGCCACTATTGCACTCTATATCGATAAAATTAAACCGCTGTACCAAGACATTGCTGAAATCGAGAATGAGCTAATGGACTTGGAAGTCGAAATACCTGTCGAGGAATATTCACTTCAACGCAGATACATTGAGGTACTTGGGTTAGCTAAATCTAAATTAGCAATTAAAACCGTACACACATCGCAAACTCCTACAGCTGAACGTCATGTTAAACTGCCATGTATTGATATCCCGAAATTTAGCGGACGTTTTGACGAATGGACAAGCTTCAGGGATTCATTTGAATCGTTGATACACAAGAATTCGAACTTGTCGAAAGTGCAGAAATTCCACTACCTACAGAGTGTATTAAAGGGAGAAGCGTTCTCAATTTTAAGGTGTTTAGATATATCAGAAAGGGGTTATGATGCCGCATGGGACAGACTTCAAAAAATGTATCAAAACTAAAGGTACCTAGTTAAAAAACACGTTAACGTTCTGTTGAATCTTCCTGCAATGAAAAAAGGTGACCATATTAGCCTACGTCACCTATTAGACATCGTAGCTGTAACACTATCAGCTCTAGAAAGCCTCACTCGTCCAACTGAATACTGGGGCGACATTTTAGTGGAAATTGTTGCCGGAAGACTCGATTAACATTTACGCAATGAGTGGGAAGCACGTGTTCTAAATTGCCAACATGGATTGAAATGGATCAATTCTTATCTGATAAATGTAAGCAATTAGAAGCTATTAAAGACAGTTCAAACATGCAGAACAACTGTACGTCACAAAGACCTAAAGTGCTACACAACCAAACAATTGTGATAAAAATGTGTGATATGTGATAGTGACCATCAAGTGTATATGTGTTCTAAATTCAATAAATTGTCGACGGCTGATAGAATAAACTCCGTTGATAAGCATCATTTGTGTTTCAACTGCTTGCGTAAGGGACATACATCAGCAGAATGCAGAACAAGTACATGCCGCAAATGTAAAAAAAGACACCACACTTTATTACACATCGCAGAGGAAACAAATCAATCCGCAGAATCAAATGATGCTACGTCAAATGCACTTGTGAATTTCTCTTATGCCCCGTCTAAAATCTTACTCTCTACGTGTAAGCTACTCATGTATGACAAAAATGGACATGAGCAAGAGGTTCGTTTGTCAGCACTCATATAAAATCATGTGTGTCTGAATTTAACTCACCGTTTGATGCCCTAGTGTTGCAAAACTTAACCGACCTGGTGCCATCACGTCGTTTACAATTTGACAAAACATACCAAATGGAATTCAATTAGCTGATCCGAAATTTTACAAGCCTGGTGAGATTGATATTATAATTGGAAACGACATTCATTATGATGTAGTGCGCACCGATCGAATAAAGGTAGGGCCCATCTCCTTCAAAGATACCCTTTTCGGATAGATTGCTTATGGGAAACCATCTGCCAAACTGTGCGATTTTCAAGAAAACACTAAAGTTTGTTTAGTTGGAATTAATGACATAATCTCAAAATTCTGTGAACTTGAGAATCATCAAAAACAAGTATTTGCACCCCTCGATGAAAGATGCGAAAAACACTTCAAGACACCATTAGAGACAAATGGTGATGTGGCCATCATAGTACTTTCCCTATATTTTTCTCGAAAACTATGAGGTTTACGCAAAAATGTTATTCTTAATAATTTATGCACTTTTGAATTCTCTACAATTATTTGTTACATAAATTTTATGTAACTCCAATAGTTTGTTAGTAATTGGCAAAAAATGTCAAAATTTTCAATTTTTATTTTTTTCTCAAAAGTTAAAATTTTTATGAAAAACTTGCTCGAACAAAACTTGTTTAGTTTTTTATTTCCTATAACTTTTGTTGGAACCATATTTTAAAATTTCCCATATTATATAAAAATATCACAAACAAACAAAAAAACGCCTCGAGTAAACATCCACTTCCGGTTTATGAATGTTTACCAAAAGCTTTTCAGTTCCAGTTTTTGACGATAAAACCTTAAGTTTGAAGTTTCATCTCAATCGGATCATTAGTTTTTGAGATACAGCACCCACCGACAGACACACACACACACACACATACACACAGACACAAAAAAAAATTTTCCAGAAATTATTTTTTTGGGCTCAGGGGACTCCAAAACGGATATTTCCGCAAAAAAAAATTTTCAAAAAAAAATCACGAAAACAATACTCCCCCTATATATACTACGTATATAGGGAAAGTAATAAACAGGACGATTTCACGTAGCCCTTCCGTTGAAGGAAAGTGTGAGTCAACTTGGCAATTCGAGTTTTTCCGCTAAGCAAAAATATATTCATGCTAAGGTTTATTAATAACTGTCGTAGTGAAGCTAAAACGTATGGACAATTAAAATTAGAAGAGCTCAACAAAGCGCGTGTCACTCTTATAAAAAATCTATAGTACCTATATTTTAAGCGTGAATTGACTCTATTATCAAGTGATGCGAACGCGCCTAAGTGTAGCAAATTACTAACATTGAATCCCTTCCTAGACTCTAACGGACTTATACGCGTTGGAGGTCGGTTGACAAACAGTGAATTAAGTGACAATAGACGATTCCCAATTGTGTTACCATCAAACCACTTGCTAGTTCGACGAATCACTGAGAGTATCCATAAAACTAATTTACACATTAGTGCTCAAGGTACTCTAGCTTCCATGAGGCTTCAGTTCTGGTCACTACGAGGAAGAGCAATAACACGCTATGTAGCTAAGAAGTGCGTCAAGTGCATTTGAGCAAAGCCAACATTCAAGGCTCCGTTTATGAGTGCTTTACCTAATTGCCGTACTCAACCAATTCGACCATTTCTCAAGGTTGGAATTGAATATTGTGGTCCATTCATCATTAAAGATGGGTCACGAAGATCAAAGAAGACAATAAAATCTTATGTTTGTGTCTTCGTATGTTGTGCGACAAAGGCTATTCATCTTGAGCTCGTGTCATCACTCAGCACGGAAGGCTTTTTGGCAGCTTTCAACAGGTTTAGTGCACGTCGTGGAAATGTCATCGAAATCTTTAGCGACAACGGAACGAACTCGTTTGAAGAAACTCACATAATTTCTGGCTGATGAAAAAACACCAAATACGTTGGAAGAAAGCTTCACGCAAAAACAAATTAAGTGGAGCTTTATACCACCAAGAGCCCCACACTTCGGAGGATTATGGGAGGTAGCCGTCAATGATATGAAGCATCATCTTCAACGAGTAGCTGGCAATGCATTACTTACAGCTGAAGAGTTTACATCCCTTCTAACCCAGATTGAAGCGGTACTCAACTCCCGACCACTGTGTTCCTTGAGTGACGATCCTAATGATTATGTTGCTCTGACGCCATCACACTTCCTGATAGAAGATGTTCTGACATCCCCAGTTGAAGCCAACTATGAGGATATAGCGGAAAACAGATTAACTCGTTGAGAGTTAATACAGAAAATGAAACAATACCTTTGGAGGCGATGGTCGAAAGAATATTTGTCGGATATACATAAGAGGACTAAATGGAATTCTAAGGACTTCAGCATAGATGTGGGGCAACTAGTCATCATCAAGGAAGACAATTTGCCTCCATTGAAATGGCAACTAGGGCGAATTGAGAAGCTTCACCCCGGTCCAGATGGAGTGGTTAGAAGTGTAATTGTGAAAACTACATACTATGGTGCGTCCTCTAGTGAAATTGTGCACGTTGCCTTCATCCTAAGATATTCATGAAGTGTGATTGAACGAGAAACGTGACAGAGGTCGAACAATAAAGATTGAACGCGGCGCTGAAGCTCAATAAAGCAAAGCCATAAAACGCAGCCCTAACCAGAAATTTCATCTCTTCAAAATTCCTGTTCTGTCCTGTATTATCTTACAAAATGTTCTCTCTTTCCCACTATCAATTGCTATCCACCAATCATGAGCTTCCTTTAGTTTTCTTTTTACCTCATTCCTAAAAACTCAGCTATTTTTTCTTCAACCACGACACAAGTAAGTTGCTCATATTTCCTGTATAACGTGAAACTTTGTTATTATTTTCAAACACTTATATTGCTAAATTTAATGTATATTCTGTGCCACTTTTACTTTATACTTTATTTATTTTTCTTAGTTATCAGTATTGTTAAAATTTCCTTTGTATATATATTTATCGATGCACGTTTATTAATAAATATTTTTGTTTAAAATATAACGTGTTTAGTCAATTAAAAATTCAAAATCGCTAACTTGCGTTAACACTACTGCTTATGCAGAAATTCTAACCTGATCCTAAAATATAAAACCCCTTCATTTACAACATTCGAATTCATCGCATCACATTATCCATCATCAATATAATCAGAGACAGCCTGACTCGACACATCGAGATTGACAAATTCGGGCTCTAAACCGCTGGTCGATAGCCATTTAACAGATCAACCCACTAATATTCATATTACTATACATTATTATATTTATTTCGCTTGTATTTTTGTTTAATAAAGATGTTGTATATATAAAAATATGCAGTACTATTTTTTAATTGTTATAATTTGTTTTTTATTTAAAAACATATAAGAAAAATCATAATTAATTAGTAAATGTAGGATGAAATAAAAAACTATTTTCTATGTTTTTTTACCAATGTTTATACAAAAAATAGTGTTTTATTTCATCCTACATTTTAAAATGAAATACCACATAGTAACAGTCAGCACAATCCTGTTTATTGATTAGTAATACATTTTTCAAAATAAATATTTTCGTTGTACTGTCACTAATTTTATCATTGTTTAAAAATCTCATTGATTACAAGATTATATCGACAAAGGAACTAAATTAGAGGAATGATAGAGCAGTGTTTGTTGAATAGCAACCAAAAATGTTTCATAGTATTTAAATCTTGCTAGATATTTTGTTGGCAGATTTCGCAGTTTCAGTTTTATTGATTTTTTTAGTTTCAAATTTTATTGCTTCTAAAGATATTTGCTTACACCTTTGACAGCTTCAACAATTTTTGACACTTCTAGCTGTTTCTTTTTTTTAAATATTTAACTGTATACTATCAGTTTCATTTATTTTTACTTGGAAAAAATGTATATTTGTATACCTTTTAAAGCATTTCATAGTTTTTAAGTTTAAAAATATATTCTCTACTTTTACCTATGCGCATAGATAATAACTAATTTATAAAGAAAGGTCAGGTATAAGCATATGAATGTGCATTTTATAAATAAAGGTCAAGGGTACGCTTGGTGAATGAATAATTTATTAGGATAGGTCTAGTGCGCTAGACTGTTACATAATTAATTGACGTAGGTTAAGAGTATGTTGGGATAATATACAATTGTTTGAGGTAGGCCAAGAGTACGTTAGGGCAGTCTCTCCAAACCCCTGCGGATATTGTTGAAGGTTTTGCAGAACAATTTAAGTCATCATATGTACCCAATGGCGACAACTATACCCCAAAATCGTGTCAACACAATCTAGGAAACTTTTATATTTCCGAGGATCAAGTTTTTAGGAGTCTCCGTCAATTAAAACCAAAATTAACTATGGGTCCGGACTATATACCAGCATTTTTTATTAAAGAACTGTGCCACCTATTTTGTTAAACCCTTAACACACATTTTTATGATAATACTATCTATTGTGCCATTGAAATGTATAAGTGACTCCTAAAAAACTAAGTCTTTTCTTGATTAAAACACTTAGAAATCTTTCTTCACTATTTTATTTGTAATTAGATGTACATTTCGGACAAAAAGTGACCAATACTATAAAGTAGGAAATGAAAGTATATACAGGATGTCCCGTTAATGTGAGGAAACGGCTGGACTACAGAATCTTGAGGTCAAAATATGCTGATTTAACCCAACATATTTATATTCAAAAGTTTACTGTTAAGCCGAAATTTGTCTTCAAAGTTCAAAAAAATATTATTTTCTTTGTTTATAACAATTGAGCGCTTAATTCGATTTCAATAAAATTTATTATTAATGATTATCATAACATGGGTTAAGACACGTTATCAAATATTTTAACCTATTAATCTTAACTGATTGATAACTTAGAATTTGGATATCAGGTTGACACTGTGAATACAGACTTTGCGAAAGCATTTAATCGGATATGTCATTATACATTACTTAACATATTGACTTCTCTTGGCTTTGGTTCTTTTGTTATTGAATGATTTTTTAGTTACTTGGTTGATAAAAGACAGTTTGTTAAAATAATAATTTTGTATCAAATAAAATTAATGTGACGTCTGGTGTACCACAGGGGTCTCACTGTGATTCAATTTTATTTTTACTTTATTTGCGGACTATTTTAAAACACTCTTTATAATGTTACCGATAGCGTATTATTACAGGAGGATATTCATAATTTATGTATGTTTTGTGACATAAATAATTTACACCTTAACGTTATATTCACGCAATTTTTTTTTTTTCAAATAAAATTTTAGTATTTTGTTTATCTAAATAAACTACCATAATATTTGTAGATTGTTTAATATAAGTTCTAGGCAAAGGTTAGTAGTAATTAATGAATAATAAACTAAATTTGTCTCTTAACATATAAAATACTACAAGTATGATAATTATAAACCTACGATGAATTAAATTCTCACTTAATCCGTGGTGAAATAGTTTTATATTAATTAAACTCTTGGTTTATTGAATTGAACACTATTTTATTTTTTAGGTTGTATGATTTTTTAAAATAATTTTATCTGTACTTATTAGTTTGGCAATTTTATATTTTGTCAACAATCTAAATTATGAAAAACACCAAGTGTTTAATTAACATCTAATTAATTATAAGCTTGTTATTATATAAATATATTCAAAATGCCGCTCTGATAATTTGCCATGAAATATTTAAACATGTTAATGAGAAAGAACACGCCTCAACAAAAGCTAATTAGCAACAATATAATAAGAATCAGAAGTGACTTGTTTGTTTTGCTTGTTATTATGTTAAAAAGAAATCGTATCAAATGAAGACAAGCCGAATTGGCAAGAATCCCACATACCAGACATTAGTAGTTTGGTTGTCTGCTATGCGATTTCCGGAATGGAACAATTCTGATGATTATTCTACAGCTTAGAGAACAGATAGATTTATCAATTAATCATTTATATGAATTATTGATGGGATCCAAAAATATATTAATTAATTAACTTCAAATATTTTTATACATCGCGTAATAGTTTCTTTATACGTTTTTAAAATAATTGGGCCAAATTAATTATAGTTTCAATGAACACGTAAATATGTTCTATCTACTCCATTTGGGTTATATATTTATTATTTATCTAGATTAGTACAAATAATGGTATATATAATTAAATAGCGTAAGTTATGAATCATAACTCACGCTATGAATTATAACTCACTCTTATCGATCAGGTTGTCATGTTTTTTTATTTGAATCTATATTTTCTGCGTTGGCTGAAAATTGACAATCCCAAAATAATTGTCACATAGGAATTCCCGAATATAGTAAATAGTTATTGTCGTATATAAAGTATAGTATGCAACTCGTGGAAATGGCAATAACTCACTTGGATGATTACAAATTTTATCCGCGTGAGTTATTGCCTACATTACCACTCGTTGAATAAGATATTTTATTGTACATATTCACGCATTTGTTGCTTTATTTTGTAATTCATATTATCCTGTAATTGGATATGTATCTGCTAGATAACAAAGTATTATTATTATTATTGTTATTATTATTACTATAAATAACTACATAACTGATAAATAGATCTACAATATATCATTCTAGCTTTTTAGTGTATTATTACTTTTCTTATTTTGAGATATAAGTAATTATTCATAAGAAGCAAGTTATTTAAGAAATTATTTTGCCATATTTTAAATAGAACAAATATTAATTAACATTAATTTGGCCGATAAATTTATAGAATTGGTTTTCTCTAAAAAATCAAGAATATGACCATACTTTTAAATTTAATGCTCTTAATTAAATAACTAAAAATTAAATAAATAAAGTACGCTTCTGAAAATAGTTATCTGTGTTTTTTTTTAACAATTATGATTTATTGTAATATACATATTTACATTTGTTACTGGCATGTAAAATTGAAATTTTAATATTTTAAGGTCATTATAACTACAAGCCTTTTTTATATATTTAAATATATGATAATATTATAAATACGTAATTTATTCAGTATAGTTTTTTATGAATTACAGCCGTAGTATAGAATAATTAAGAATATTAATAATCATGTTATTAACATTTATTTTTAAGCAGCTATATTTTGTTGTAAAAATCACCTAATATTTCTTAGAATTTAGAAAAAAATAAATTAAATTGTGTCACTTTTTAATTTTTATATGTTCCAAGTATTATCGACCAATAATTTTTTACTCTAATATGGATACTTTATTCTATTTAATGTTTTTATTGCAGAAGTAACTATTAATTTCATCCAAAATATTTTATTTTTAACTTTTTTTAACTTCAAACAAAGATAAAACTTAAATATGCTTACCGCCACGTGCATTAATCGAAATCAGAATTGGAAATCATGCTTACCTGAAACAAAAGATACAATGTTAAATATAATTTTAAATAAGTTACTTTTGAATTCACTCTAGTGTATGATAGTTTATAAAGTATAACTTCGTAAGAAATTCCTAATTGTTGACAAACGTTACGTATTTGAAATTTATAAACACTGTTTTAGTTAGTTTATTCCTAAAATTCACATCATTTCATCAAATTGTTTTATCCAAACATTGTATGATTTTTTATTGATGATGATATTAGAAGTAATAAAGGATGCGACTTAAATCTGGGGGATGTGAGACCGATCGTCATCAAAGTTAGTTTTCGTAATTACGGTTTCGTGTCGTAGATCAGCCATTTTAAAGAAACCACTGCTGAGTAATTCTCTATCGTCTAAGTCTAGTATATCTTTTCTAAATGTTTGTAACCGCTGTAGTTATTATATCATGCGATTTTATCATTAGTATGCACTTCATAATATTGATTCTCTAAATTATAATGTTATTCACAACTGACCATTTAAAAATTAAATTTAGTTATATCTCCTAAAGTTAAATACTAGATTTGGTTAAAGAATGCAAATATCTACAACTTTTTCTTGTAAAGAATAATTATAAAATATTTATCATGCCGTATGTTTCTAAACGAATATTGGGGTTTTAACGCTTTGTAGTACTTATTACGTAAAACTTAAAATCATTATTAATATATGAAATGGAAGAGCAACTCAATCAGTTTTAAATATTGGTTTACAGTTAATGAAAATAATAATAATAATAAGAAAAAAATTTTCTTCGACTGTTACTGCACCCTAGTTTCCTACAAAGGTTGGATAAATAAAGCAATAGAAAACAAAGTAAAATAAAATTGACTTGATCTAGAAGATGGTTTGAGGGGAAGAACGTATTTTAATATAAACTCCGCCCGTGCTTCTTCCATCCAAAGTTTTATGTGTGTTTTTTTTTGTAATTAATTTGTTTGTAAATATATTTTTTTAAGAAAGAAGTACAAAGAATAAATTAACATAATAAACATAATATAAAAAATACCAACTAACAGTTTAAACAACTACTCCTCGTACTAAAGCACCGCCAGGCATTGAATTACATAACTGTTAGCTGTCGTTACATGTCTGATATTACATTCAGCACAATGGAACATTTTTGTGGTGTCATCATTTTCCAAATATGTCACAAAAAGTGTTATGCAATGACTATCCGCAGACACGTGTTTCGCTGTATTACATCTCTTTACTGCAGTTATGTCATAACTTGCGTCCGTATTTCCTAGTGAAAGGCCGCTACGAGAATGAATCAATTCCAAAAAGAAAGAATTGAAATATTGCCTCTGTTCGATTGGGCATTTAAACGTGTAAATAAAATATTGATTTATAGGTGCAGTATTGATGAAAATAAAAGTTATAATGAGAAAAATTAATTTCTTATCAAACATCGGCAATATTTAAATTCTTTTTGGATTTGATTCATTCTTGTGTCGGCCATTCTCTAAGAAAGACGAACGTAAGTTATGCTGTACTGATGAGCTGTGATACAGCGAAACACGTGTCTGCGGTTTGTTTTTGCATAAAAATTTTCGTGATGTGATTGGAAAACGATGACACCACAAACCTGTTCCATTGTGTTGAATGTAATTTCACACATGTAACGACAGCTAACAGTTATGTAATTCAATTTTTGGTGGTGTTTTAGTACGAAGAGTAGTTATTTAAACTGTTAGTTAGTAGTTTATACATTATATATAATGTGAAAACGCTCAAAGAAATTATTTTTTCTTATTATTACTTTTATTTTGAGACAGTTTTGTTTGTTGGTACTAGCGCTAGAAGCAAAAATAGCCAATGAACAGAAATACGATCTGGATTAAGGTCAGATGTAATCCCCTAAGAGATAATATTATCCGTAGATGGTATCATCAGTTTGAAAATACCGGTTGCGTTTCCAAAGGAAAGAGGGACGACTAAATGTTTCTGAAGAGAGTTTTGAGCGAGTGAGAGAGTCTATCAAATTCAGAACGCTAGTCGTGAATTCGCAATTCCGGTGACGGCTCTGACGACTTGATGCGTACCTTGTGACGAAAGGTGTTCGCATTGAACACTTGTAAGCTTGTACGTGTAACTTTTTGAGTTGCTCTTTTATTTCATGTATTAATTATAATTTTAAGTTTTACGTAATGAACATTACGAAGGGATAAAACCCCGATATTCATTTAGAAAACCCGGTATAATAACAAAAAGTAAATGGATTTATAAATAACAAAACTTAAATAAAGATACCATCATAACATGTATCAAGGTGGTGTACACTGAATTTGAATTTTTAGACAAATTCCTCCTGTAATTAATTTTTTTATAAATTTCTAAATCGGTGTTTGCAAACATATTTTCCACAAATCAAGTTTAGAGTTTTGTAGCTTTGTTTCTCGGTATACTGTGAAAATTGTTTTAGTGAAAATTTAAATGTATGTTCATTTATAAACAATTTTAAAATTTTTAGACAAATTCCTCCTGTAATTAATTTTTGATACCTTCGCCCAGTTTAGATTGATCTCCTAGAAGAAGTAAGACGACGTGTATGAGCTCTTAACAAAAAACAACTAATCCATGTGACAAAAACACGTTTC
This sequence comes from Ontholestes murinus, assembly GCA_963969525.1. Lineage (NCBI taxonomy): Eukaryota > Metazoa > Arthropoda > Insecta > Coleoptera > Staphylinidae > Ontholestes > Ontholestes murinus. The sequence continues at coordinate 54,189 of CAXAKX010001154.1, read as the reverse complement.
AAAAGACGAATTTTTAAATATACAGGGTCCTGCAACAGTGCGTCGGGCTTTCCTAGCGCCTTTCTCGTGAGAGATAGAAAAAAATGTTTCGTATGAAAATTTATTGATTTAAAAATCTCTATGCCGTAAAATTATTTTCAAATATACAGGGTGTCCCAATTTTGCGGTATAACAAAAGCAAACATTTTTTTAAATGGAACACCCTGTATATTTTTTCATTTTCTAATTTGGATAATATTTTATTACTTGAACCTTTTTTTGGTTTTTAATATCGATGTGGCATTTCCGAGTTATTAACGTTTTTCTGAAAAAAATGTAAAAAGCGGAGTTTTACAAAAAAAATTATTCTGATGTTCTATTTAAAATTTAAGAAATTGTCTCTTTCCTATGGTTGTTCATATGTATTGTTTATGTACCAGTGTTAAAAATTTTCACTTTTGAGGAACCCTGCCTTTGTATCAGACACGCCATTTTCTAAAATTTCAAATTGTCGTAACTCTTTTTTTTTAAATGGAATCATATATTTTTTAAATTTTATATTATTCTACATCTAATTTTCTACAAAAAATATTAAGCATATCCTATACCTAAAAGTTATATTTTTCAAGATATAAAAGAATTTATATTTCAAACGGTTCTTGAATACGAATTTGTTTTTGAATAGATAGCTATGACTGAAAAAAATGCATCTGTCAATTAAACAATTAGTTTGACATGTAAATGGGAGGTATGAATTACAAAAAAACAAAAGAAGAAAGCCTATCATCAACGAGGAACCAAAAAGACATTGGTGAAGGAACTGGCATAAGCGAGAGGTCAGTACAAAGCATTCTGAAGAAAAATCGATATCAAGCATATCATATTCAGCTACATCAAGAACTGAGTAATACTGATTTTCAATTTCGTTCCGAATTTTGTTTCTGGGGAAGACAGAAAATACAGGAGGATCTTGCGTTTTTCCAATATATTTTATTCACAGATGAGGCGTCATCCCATAACAACGGATCTGTCAATAGGTACAATTTTCACTATTATTTAACTGATAATCCGCATGTTATGAGACAAGTTGATCATCAGCATCGAATGTCTGGGGCGGAATTTTTGGAAATCATGTAGTAGGTCAACATTTCTTCGAGGGCCATCTCAGTAGGTCTATGTATTTGTACTTCTTGCAAATTGAATTACCCAGAACGTTAGCTAATGTACCCTAACTAACAAGAAACAGGGTGTGGTTTTAACAAGACGGAGCACCTGCCCAATTTTCATAAGACGTGAGGGCATTTCATTTTTCCCAACCAGTGGATTGGTAGGAATGAACCCACCAAATGACCTGCTAGATCTCCGGATCTAACAAAATCTGAAATTATTTATAAGGAATCACCAATAGCACTGAATATGATAAGCTTGATATCGATTTTTCTTCAGAGTGCTTTGTACTGACCTCTCGCTTATGCCAGTTCCTTCACCAAAGTTTTTTTGGTTCCTCGTTGATGATAGGCTTTCTTCTTTAGTTTTTTGTAATTCACACCTGCCATTTACATGTCAAACTAATTGTTTAATTGACAGATGCATTTTTTCAGTCATAGCTATCTATTCAAAAACAAATTCGTATTCAAGAACCGTTTGAAATATAAATTCTTTTATATCTTGAAAAATATCACTTCTAGGTATAGGATATGCCTAATATTTTTTGTAGGAAATTAGATGCAGAATAATATAAAATTTTAAAAAATATATGATTCCATTTAAAAAAAAAGAGTTACGACAATTTGAAATTTTAGAAAATGGCGTGTCTGATACAAAGGCAGGGTTCCTCAAAAGTGAAAATTTTTAACACTGGTACATAAACAGTAGTTATGACCAACCATAGGAAAAAGAAAATTTCTTAAATTTTAAATAGAACATCAGAATAATTTTTTTTGTGAACCTCCGCTTTTTACATTTTTTTCAGAAAAACGTCAATAACTCGAAAATGCCACATCGAAATTAAAAACCAAAAAGAGGTTCAAGTTATAAAATATTATTCAAATTAGAAAAAGAAAAAATATACAGGGTGTTCCATTTAAAAAAAGGTTTGCTTTTGTTATACCGCAAAATTGGGACACCCTGTATATTTGAAAATAATTTTACGGCATAGAGATTTTTAAATCAATAAATTTTTATACGAAACATTTTTTTCTATCTCTCATGAGAAAGGCGCTAGGAAAGCCCGACGCACTGTTGCAGGACCCTGTATATTCAACATCTTAACAAACAGATACATATATTCTACAATTATTATATTTAATTTACAATAGGCGAAAAAAGTGGTTAGGTAACTGTCACTGTTAAATGGCTATCGATCAGAGGTCTTTTTGCCAAGGTTAGTCATTTGTGTCGAATGTCAGTCGTTAATATGAATATGGATGATATGATAGAATGTGTTTTACCTGCTTTGGAGTCAGGTAAATTGTATATTTGTCGGAGTTTGGTAAGGGTCCTAAGGGAGGCTCGCTAACTGATCTGGATATGGTGTAGTGTGGGATTCTGGATTGTGGAAAATAGGATGGATGCATAATCAATTAGGGGGTGACAGATCATTTTGTAAATTAAAACTGCTGTTTTATTGTTTATACCTGCCTGCTTTCTGAAAATGTTTGCTCTAGTTGTTATTTTATTTCTAATGAGGCAAGTATGTTTCTTGAATTTGAGCTTTGTGTCAAAAGTAAATCCAAGGTATTTAATATATGAGGAAGGATATATAGAGTTCTGTGAAATGGAAATAATATATGGGTAATTAGTGATTTTGTGTTAGGGAATAAGAAACTAAGACTTTCGAGGGTTAATTTTGATTTTCCATTTGGCGAACCAAAGTTCGAGTGTATGGATGAGTTCTTGTAAGGTTTGCAGGGCTTTGAATATGGTGGGAGCATGGGATATAAGGGCGGTATCATCAGCAAATTATAGGATATATTTGGAGGTATTAAGGTATTTTGGATTGGGGTTATATATGTCGGAATAAAAGATGTTGTAAAGGAGTGGGGATAGAAGGGAAACTTGTGGAACCCCTTGTTCAGGTGTGAATGTAGAGGAATAGGAGTTAATTTTTACTTTGAGGGATCTATTACACAGGAATTTTATGATATGTATAAGATGGGGTGGGATATTAAGAAGGTGATATTTGTAGAGGAGACCTTTGTGCCATATGGAATTAAAGGCTTTACGGATATCAAGGAAGAGTACTGCAGAGGGTTTGCCTTCAAGGTGGGTAGTTTGTAAATTGGACGTAAGGATGGTAAGTGGGGTGCTGGTGGAGTGTTTAGGAAGGAAACCAAATTGATATTTAGGGATACGGTCTGAAATTATAGGAAGGATTTTATTTTTGAGGAGGGATTCGTGCAGTTTGCCTAGGAATAAAGGCAGGGTCATGGTCGCGTTTAGGGATACATATTATTATGCCAGTTTTCCATTCTGGTGGAAAATAATTGTATTGGTAAGAATAGTTGATAAGGTTGAGGATGTGGTGACGGTGATGGAGAGGTAGGGATTTAAGGATTCGTCTATGTATGTGGTTGTGTCCGGGTGCAGTGTTTTTTTCTCTTTTTAGGATGTAATTGTCTTCTGTCGTAGTGAAAAAGTCGTTAAACCAGCTGTCTACAAGATTTGAAAAGTTGTCAAAATGTATGTCCTGTAGTCTTTTATAGTTCTCATTAAAATTTGTAGAGAATTTTTCTGCGATTATGTCTGGGTCAGTGACTGTTTCGTCTGTGCCCGGGTCTGTTATCTGTTGTAGTTTGTCAGTTTTTTATATTTTGAAAGTTGGTTGATTTTTGTCCAGAATGTCTTTCCTTTAAGATCATGTATGTCTTTACATGCATTTAGCCAGATGTCTGTCTTGTATTGAAAAATAAGTTGCTTGAAGTTCTGGAGTGTCAGTAAGTCTAATGTCTCTATATAGTTGTTTATATTTTAAAAGTCGGAGGATGAATTTCGGTAAAGGATACTTGTAATTGATTTATTGATTTTAGGACTGTTTTGTTGTATGGATTGGAATAGTGTATTGTTGAATTGTTGTATGGAGTTAGGATTAATGCCCAGATTGGAGGGTACAAATTGGGTAATAATATCTAGGGAAACTTGGTCTATACTTATTTTAAAGATTATGAATAGATGGTCAGAACAGAGATCAGGAATAGGGTTTACATCATGTATAAGAGACTATTATTATTTAAATATATCATTCCAGAATTGTATATTCTCAAAGATTTTTAAGCAGTTATCACTTCTAAATAATATTTAAAAAAATGTAATTGTTTAAAATCACAAAATTCGCCCTCAAGACTAGTCGTCAAAATAAATATCCCTTTTTAGAGCTACAAAACGCTATATTTCGAAAAATATTTGAAGAATCGTCACCATCAATAGAGTCTTCATAGAACAACTGTTCCCAGAAGAATTGAGGGCGAGAATGGAACGAACACATATTTTGTGAATTCAAGCCTTTCCAAAAATTATTATGTAAGAATATTAGAATCTTTTTGTTAGCATGTTGGATAAAATAAATAATACCTAATAGCTAATACCTATACATCTTATCATATACACCTAGTATCAATTAAATTTAATAATTTGTTTAAAACTTTAACCCAAACAATTCAATTTCGTTAACAGATTAACTAAAAGTCTCCCAAATGCATTTTATATTTATACTAACATCATTTGACAAATCAAACATATTCATAAATATCTTTCCGACCGTCTTACAATAATTAATAATATTCATATTCATACCTTAGTCAAGTCTAAATTTAACATGATTGAATACCTCACACAAAAATATTGCTTCTTGTATAATGATACATTTTATAAAATAACGAATTTCACAAAAAAAATTAATTAAAAAGGGTATTAGATAGACTGTTTTGAAGGTACAGATAGACAGATAAATGCTTTTCAACCTAATATTGAACTTAATTTTCTAGATTTAACAATAAATAAACAGAATAATAAATAAATAAATATTGAAGACTTCCTTGTTTCGTTAAATTTTCTATTCTCACTAAAATACTAACAAGTATTCAAATCAATATGAATCATTGCAATGTTATTGAGAACGAACTGCGTACGGTAAAACAGTTAACAATTAATAATGGATATCAAAAAAATGATAAATAATATTATAAGCCAAAGATAAAAGTCAAAATTTAATGTAATGCTTTATTATAGGAACGAGAAGAGAAAAAGAAAAATAGATTGCATGAACTTTGCTTAGAAAACTCAGTTATAGAATTAAAAGAGTTTTAGAAAAACGTTGGTTTTAAACGACACAAACAACTGTATACCGTTATTTTAACCGTAAAAAATAAACTTACACAAATAAAGTTGATCTTGTTTTTATGTGCGGTAGACAAGAGTACAGTAAACAAAGAATCTATCATATGAAAAACGCAAGTGACGCGAAACTAGCTTCAATGTACAAAAGGACTAAGTTTAGAATGAAAACGTGTTCCAATTACATCTGGTTTAATACAGATCGTTTATAGTATAGACTTACTCAGTTGTATATAAAAATTAGATACAATAACAAATCCAGAGAAGCAACAAGAAACATTGTAATTTTTAAGTGGATTTAATTTTAGGCCTTGTAAGTTTGCCATCAGATAAGGCAACCGTTTCCGATATTTGTTGGTAGATGGTAACCACATGATTGCTGCGCCTGATAAGATGACAGGGTCATTTGAGATTCTGTATTGATTTCTTCTTCTTCAATATACCTGACATAAATGATTTTGATAAATGCTGATAAGCTATTACAGTAGATTTGGATTTTATATAATTTTTTCCAACAAGTTTTGGTATCCAGAAGCATAATATTTAAAGATAGATGTTCATGAAGGTCATGTTTTGTTTTTCTTGCCTCATTTTCTGCAGAAACTGCATTAAAAAATAGGATACTGTTTACATTGATATTCACATGAATTTATTCCTAACCAAAGAACTTGATTGTTCTCCTTGTGATTGAATAGTGTCTATAGCATGGCCAAAATTGTTTTCTTCAATATATGAAGCTTTAACAGAGTCATATCCGTGAACAGATACGGAAAAGTATTTTGACTGCAAAATACTATTTGAAATTGTTACTTGCAAGTTATTTGTGAGGTTTTGTTTCTTCGTCAAAAAGTATGAGCAAAATAGTTTGCTGAACTCAGTTCAACAACTTGAACTAGAAAACAGGAAATGATATACAAGAAAACCCAATTTGGAAGAACACTTAAAAATCATACGCATGGAATTAACTAAATAACTGGATAATATATCATTTGATATCTACCTTTCGGATATCATTGAAGATGCCAAAAGCAACACCAGCTCAAAATCTTAACAAATTGAACAAAAACAGAAATCTATCATACACAAATAAACAGATAAACCATCATATTCGGTGCATACATTCTATTCAAGAGTTATGAATTCATCTAAAACGAATTTCAACAATAATAAAATTGAACTTTTGAATAAGGGTCCTAAATATTTTCCAGTTGCTAGAAGCCCAAGGAAAAATTTAAAAAACTTAGCATTGAAAGAGAACTGGCCCTAAACCGTATACACATAACATCCGATTTGGAGAGAAACGTTTTTACCAATATTATTAAGAAAAAAGAAATGAAGAAATCAGTAAAACACCCCGAAACAAACATTATAAAAGGTATTAAAAAGAAATGCAAGGATAACCATCTAATAATTTACAAAGCGGACAAGGGCAAGACTATTATGATGCTCGATAAGAAAACATATATCGAAGAAGTCAACAACTTAATTGGTGAAAATAACCTTCAAATCAGTAATAAGTAATAAGATCCAACTGATAAATTCTAGAAGAAAGTTATCAAAGCAATCAATGCAGCAAAATTCATTATCTCGGGCAGTGAAATATATAAATACAAAATTATGAATTCTAGGTCACTAACATTCTATGGCTTGCACAAAGTGCACAAACCGAATATCCCAGTGTGCCCCAATGTTTCCTCAATTATTGCTCTTTCCTATAAAGTGTGTTATCTACAAAAACCATCGATTTCGTAAAAAAAATCTAAAAACTAGCCGTCAACAACAATGCAATTCTTATTTCCTTCGATGTCAAAAGTTAATTACATCAATTTCAGTATCAAAACTTAGAAGACATCATAAATACAAAATGCCAGTTAATAAAACCACGAAAATGAGAAATCCCTTAAATGTATGTTTAGATCAAAACTACTTCTGCTTCCATAACACTTTTTATATTCAAAAGATTGCCCATGGCATCTCCTGTTTCACCACTCATCGTGGAAATATTCATTTTTAACAACACTCAATCCAACCAACGGAAAAATTCAATTCACAAACAAATTAATGGAATCCTGAACTTTTTGGACCTGAACAACTCAATAGAAAACAAACAATAAAATATTCTATATAGAGGAAAACCCACCACCATAGACACAATTATCCCTTCGACTTCAAAACAATCAGAACAAATAAAATCTTCTGCAATAAATTCATACATTCACCGCCTAATCAATATTTCTCTGAGTGAATATGACTTTAATCGAGAATTACACATAATATATAAAATAGCCAATCTAAATTTATAATAATTCAAAATTTTATTTTTAAATAATGCATTATTTCTAAATATAGACCGTAATATATTAAAATCGATGTATTATGTTATAGTAAAATGCTTGAAATTTGTAAAGAATTTTAATACGTCCTTCAAAAGTTCTACAAGTTTTTTGATGTGATTGACCGGAATTTAAATAACCGTATAACTAGTATATTATACAAAACTTATCAATACTATAGGACACGTTCGAATGAACCTACCTAGTGTAATTGTATTTCGAGTTCTTGTTGACCTTATGCAATAGTTGGAACATGTCGGGGAAATTGAACTACGAACTAACCGAAATCACGCACGGATGTCACAGTGGCTTGAATAATACTAATTTGCTTGGGGAAACAGCTGTATAAGGTGAACACGTTTGATTCCCTCCATGCGTTGTAGAATTTGCAATTCAAGTTATCTAAAAATAGAGACCGTTTATTTATTATTAAGTTGACATTGTTTCAAAAAATTCACGCTTTGTTTGCTTTGGTAAAAAGTGTACATTATGTATTCATATTCAAAAATGTATCAACGTAAAATTGGCAAAACTGTCACGTAGGTGTTATGTCATTAAAGTATTGTTCTCGAACGCGCATTTGCATAAAATTTACATTAAATTGAAAACGGCCGCTGTATTTATTGAGGCCATTTGTGACATTGAAAAAAAAGTATTGCTGAAACAATAAAATGACGTGCAAGGTCAACTTTTTTAAGTAATAAACTCACTAGGTAAGTCTATATGGTGTATATCAATGACTGCAAAGTAATGTGAAATGGTTGAATGTAAATTAGTTGCAGCACTGAATTAGTGTTTCCAAAGAGGCCATTGATGAATGAAATGTTAAAGTACCAAAATTATTATCACGCGCATCTAGTTGCAGCACTGAATGAGTGCAAGATGCCTATGACCTTGTTTTGCAATCAGACTGGTTACTGGTATTATTTGTCATTGATATATAACAAATAGGAACGCATGTTATTTTAGTAGTAAGAAGCAAAATTAATTACACACACAATATTGTAATTGTTTGAATAGTAGCTTATGCCAAGAGAGTCTACAAGTTAAGTGGCCCTATAACACATACAAGGTATCTTTTTTAGAACAATAATTTTGAAAATAAACATTTACAAATTCATTATTACACAAACTAGTTGGCTAAATAATAAATGTTTGTAATTATCATATATTTCTCGGACATACTTGCTTTCTTTTTCGGTGTATAGGTATATTTTTATGCGTTTTATGGAGAGAAAGTTTTCCTATAAGACCATTATTTTAATAAATTTTGTATAAATTGTTTTCTTTAAATTATGTCAATTCTATTGCTATTTAATAGGTAGGTTAAAATATTGACCACACTGATGAATATTATAGCTCTAGACATTAAGAAACCGCAAAATATTTGTATTTTTAATGAAGGCTATTTTTAATAAAGAGTATACTTACACTGAATTGAAAAATTCACAAATACTATTTGTGGTTAAAACATAGTGAATTTTTCAATTCAGTGTAAAGCAGTTTTTATTTATTGAAACATTTTCTCACCTTTATCTTGGTGAGATATTATGAAATAATAGGTAATTAATTGTTTAACAACAACAAAGCAAGTTTTATTTGGAGCAAGTATTTTAATACATTTTTTAGAGCGGAAGTTTAATATAAATAAAAGAGTTTGATTTTTGCGAGTTACGTGAAGGTAAACTTGATTAATTAAAAAGCACTAGTATTAAAACATTGATAATGGTCACTTTGTGTCCGAAATATATATCTGTGAATTTAAATAAAATTGCGAAGAAAGGTTTTTAGTGCTTTTTAATTAATAAATAAAAGAATTAGTAAATTAAACCCGTTTTCAAATTTTTGCTAATATAGTGTGTTTCTTAAAAAAAATTACCGAGAAAATTAATGTTGCTGCAATTGAATGTCCACAATAGCCGATAAGAAGTAAATAGCACAAAAAACAAAAATAGCATTGCCCGTTAACAATTTTCTATTAATAACACTTGAGTAGATAATATAATCGTTTAAGGATACTACTTGTGTCAAATATGTATTTGTGACTCAATTAAATACTGATAATTGTGAAACTTTTTTTTTCTTTGAATAGCTATGAATAGCAACGGAAAAAAAAACAAGTGCACAATATACCAGAAATTTGTAATGCGTAACAAGTAAAGTTCTATTTTAGAATTGGATCTATTAGAGAACGTAAAATATTTAAATGGAGTTTTGAAACTTGTGAGAAAATTTTACAAAGACATTAAATTCTAGAATGACAGTTCATTCAAACAAAAATTCAACTAATTAAACAAATAAATAAGAACACTTTGTAACTTTGTTTGTATAACACTATTTATTTTCTGTTTACTATAGTTTCGGCATCTCAACGTGCCATTATCAAAACATAGAAAACAAACAACTAATATAAATAAAAGAACTAATTCTGAAATTTAATAAACATAAATGGACTGAAGCCTACAACCTCTGACAATAAAGTTAAGTGAATAGTCCCGTAGCATTAACTTAGATGAAATATTAACGAAAGTTACTTTACTATCCTTCGAAATAGTCACCTTTCATAACTATGCATCGCTGAGATGTGTTGTACATGTCCTGGAAACTTTTCCAGAAGGCTTCTTTTGGGATGGAGTTCGAAACCATCGTCACGTTTCTTTGAATGTCAGGATTATCATCAAATCTCTTTACTTTCAATGATGCAAGGCAATTTGCCAATACCCATGATACTCGCCCGATATAAATCCTCCAGACTTCTTCCTATTCCCAGGCTCAAACTCGTTTTGAAAGGCAAAATGTTTGACGATATTCCTGACATCCAACGAATTGCGACGAGGCTTTGAACAAATAAACATAATCAACAAAATCGCTTGGCAAAACCAGTAATTAAGGAGCGATGAGAATGGTAATCACTACAGCACATTTCAATTTACGAGTAGTAAACATTATAAATATTTATCTCAACATGTCTTAGTTGCACGTATTACATAAATGTTACTATGGAAGTCCGTCCATTTGGTTTTTCTAATAATGATAGTGAGATTGAGAATGGTTATCAAATAATTTATACTCTTGAGTATTCTAGTAACACTTCAAATTCAATTGCTTTAAGTGCAAGACCAATTTCAAGCAGTGATAAATATAATGTATCAGAGAATGAATTTAAACACATTTATGTATTTTCAAACAAGTTTTATGTGATAACTTTTTTGAAATGATAGTCATAAAAACGAACAGATATAGAGCACAAATGGAAATGGAACATAATACAAAATTGAACGAGGACTGGTATTCATTAGAGCATATTTTGCATTATTCATTAAAATGTCAAAAAATAAATATATGTTAGCCAAAGCGAAAAATAATAGGAACACCCATATTTTCGAAAATTATGCCTCATTTATGTTTATTCATATCACACTATCTTCACTTTTTGAAGGATTATACGGTTCCTAATGAAATTAAAATACGAAAGGTTATATCTGTAATAAAATTCTTAAATACAAGATTTCAACGTCTTCATAGACGAATTTCTAATGAAGTTCAGAGGGTGGCCAAAATATATAAAATTTATAGGTTCCAAACAAGAGATATGTGGAATTAAATTGTATACATTCTCTGAATCTTGTTCTGGGTACTTTTATAGATTTAAAATTTATACTGGACAAGACAAAACTCAAGGAAGTGATCAATCCGTATCCAAAAGTATAGTCATGCTATAACTCCGAAAAAAAATGTAGATAATTGGTATTCGTCTCCTAATTTATTTAAATTGTTGTATGATAAAAATACAAATGTTATAACACTAAGAAAAACTCATAAAAATATACCAAAAAGCTGTCATTGTATAATTTAAAACAGGAAGAAGCAAGAACATTATCTTTGGGATATCTCTCTCTTATCTCCTTACGCTGATATTATAGGAATGATGTTTATATAATAAGTACGAAACACTCAAAAGCAGAAATGATAGACAAGGAAGACATAGGGAAAAGGAAGAGAGGTGAAGAAGAACCTGTGCTAAAACCGATCTGTTTTTTGGACTATAATCGTAGTGTCTTGCATCTTTTCCTCTCATGTGAAAGTGCTCAAAATTATTGAAAAATGCTTTTTTTCTTTTGTCTCATATTCCAAGTTGCCTTCTTAATAAAAGCAATCAATCGTAAATTTTTGATTGAATATCGTAGAAATCGTAGCAAAGAAATGCATTTTATCTACTAAACATAATAATAATTATACTTGGAAATATACAAGAATTAAAAAAACTTTTCTACGATATACATCTTTTGTTTTTAAAAATCTTTAGCTTATATTATACCCAAAAATATTTTGGGGATTATATGAATAAACATAATCATAACACATAAAATAAGGTCTACAAAAGTTGGACCTAAATACGTCAGAAATGGTCAAAATATTGCTTCAGTGGCCAGAATTATTTGGTCGTGAACTTCACCTTCAAGTTCCATGCTTCAAATTTTTTAATTTAATTAGTGTATTTAAGTGTGTATTTTTATGTATTTTTTAATAAAGCTTATAAAGTAAGTAAAATCATAATAATTTCCCTATATTTTTCTCGAAAACTATGAGGTTTATGCAAAAAGGCTATTCTTAATAATTTGCTCAATTATGGATTCTTTGGAATTACTTCTTATATAAATTTCATGTTTATGAATGGACATCAAAAGCTTTACAGTTTCAGTTTTTCACGATAAAACCTTAAGTTTAAAGTTTCATCTCAACACCCATACAAACATACAGACACAACATTTTTTTCCCCGAAATTAGTGGAATGGTGTGAGGTGACCTTAAAATGGATATTTGCGTTAAAAAACATTTCAAAAAATGTTCACGGAAACAATACCTTCCCTAGTTATCATGTATATGTAGCGGGTGGTATCTATACCACCCTACAATCAGTAAAAAATTAGCGGGGGTTTTAGTTAAAAGTTGTAAAATGTAAACAAACACAAAATAATTGCATATTTAATTGATGTATTCATACAAATATTTAAAATAATTTTTGATGACGATTTACTGATTGTAGGGTGGGATAGATGCCACCCACCCACTTTACATATACGTATTAAATTTAATTACTGATCGCCTCGAGGTTTGCAATAACTTTAATTACAAAATTGCAATTAAAGAAAATTGACAAAGTAAAGTTTCTGTATGTAAATTATTAAGAATTATATACATGATACGTGGAAAGACTTTAAATCACGCTTAGATAAGTTATTATTAGTTATAAAAAGTCATTTATATATAAACTTAAATTTGGATTATTCATTAATTTTTTATTACATACAATGTTTTATTGTTTTGTAAGCAGGAAAATCATCAACAATTAGTATATAATAAATAGAAAAAACACGAAAATATTTTCGTAAAATCTACAACAAATGAGTCTTATTAAGACTACAAGAACAAATCACTTTTGAAACAACTACTTCTCTAGCTAATACTTCGACAGACCTTGAATAATACAAAAGTAATTTGCGTGTTACAAAATAGCAAGGCTATCAAAGCAACACTAGTTTGAACGTGTTTCTTTCTGTAAAATGAACTAAAAATGATTGAATTAGTATATAAAGTTATCATGTGTATGTGGGGTGGGTGGGTGGCCTCTATCCCACTCTCCAATCAGTACATCATAAACAAGAGTTTTAATTAAAAGTTTTAAAATGAAAAACATACAAATGGTGATGTGGCCATCATTGTACTTTCCTTACATTCTCCTCGAAAACTATGAGAAACTTGTTCAGGTTCTCACTCCCTTTAACTTTTGTTTGAAAAGTTATGTAATATTTTTTATATCTAGCAAAATATTGAGAAAAATCAAAAAACGCCTCGAGTAAACATCCACTTTTGGTTTATAAATGTTTACCAAAAGCTTTTCAGTTCTAGTTTCATCTCAAACGGATCATTGGTTTTTGAAATATAGCGCCTACAGACATTTCCATATGCACGAAGACAATAATTTCCTTATATATTCTATATAAATAGATATAATATCGTGTCATTATATTTCTTCCTGTTATAGGTAAACTTTTCGAATCCCTGATAACACAAATCCATTAAATATATCCCGGACTATCAATTTGGCTTCCTTTCCAATAAATGGTGATGTGGCCATCATACTTTCCCTATATTTTACTCGAAAACTATGCGGTTTATGAAAAAAGGTTATTCTTAATAATTTATTCAATTTTAAATTCTCTACAATTATTTGTAATATAACTTTCATGTTGCTTCAATAGTTTATTAGCAATTGGCAAAAAATGTCAAAAATTTCAATTTTTATTTTTTTCCCGAAAGTTAAGAATTTTATGAAAAATATATTTAAACAAAATTTGTTCAGTTTCTCATTCTCTTTAACTTTTGTTTGAAAAGTTTTGTAATATTTTTCATATTAAAAAAAATATCGGAAAAAAACAAAAAACGCCTCGAGTAAACACCCACTTCCGGTTTATTAATGTTTACCAAAAGCTTTTCAGTTCCAGTTTTTAACGATAAAACCTTACATTTAATGTTTCATCTCAATCGGATCAGTCGTTTTTGAGATACAGCACCCACGGACAGACAGACAGACAGACAGACAGACACACACACAGACACATTTTTTTTTCCAGAAATTAGTTTAATGGACTCAGGGGACCTCAAAACGGATATTTCCGCAAAAAAAAATTTCAAAAAAAATCACGATCATAATACTTCCCCTATATATATTTCGTATATAGGGAAAGTAAAAATCAACTATGTTTCCTCTTTCTATCCTTATCTCCAATATATAAGTCAAATATCTTGAAGAGGAAAGATTTTATTTTGGATATTCAAAAGAAGGTCGACACTGTTTGGCATACTGAATTCTTGTATACATTAAAATTTTCTCGTCATTTAATTTTCCTAATACATAACTTCCTCTTCAACAGATTTTGCAAAGTAAAAAATCTAACAAATACTTCCTTAGTCCTTTCCAATATTACAACTTATTCCTCTAGGCTCCCCCTTATCTCACTTCAATTATAACATATATTGTCAGGATATACATAACCCCGATATCACATACTTTAATCCATCACAATATTCCTTACTCTTCGCCGATTACATATATCCTTGTAACTCTAAATTATTCAGGTCCTTTCCAAAAAATCACACCAAAATCGATTACAATCGACTGCAACGCTATTCATCCCACGGATACCAGAACATACTTATACCGTTGATTGAAATATTGTATACAATATTTTAATCAACGCTTATACTTTATGTTCGACTCAAAACACACCTTTAAAGCACATGTCTAAACCATAAAAATGAAAATCATAAACAGGACATGGCATTTCATATCACTTCATCGTGGTGTAGAAGCCAAGTTGCAGAAAGATCAGCCCTAAGGACACTAACTAAACACCGACTCCCTAATAATCCAGTCTATAATCCCTCTAACGACCTCTTGTATGAAATTCCCCAAATCGTTCCCATATCTCAACGTATATTAAGCCAATAACCCATAAAATTTATTCCTCTTATCCAAATTTTATATTAATCAAATTTGAAAGGGGTGAGTATCAGCATCGTCCTCTAACAATTAATTAATTAATTTGTACGAATTTTTAGTGATTTTTCGCGATTCTTATTCTATATTTTATTAATAATTCCCCAATAAATAAGAGCCGCTTACTTTCAAGACTCACAATATACTACGTCAAATATAATCACCGAAAACCTTACATAAAATGTAAAAGTGACCTCTAAAATATTAAAAATATACAACAGCTAAAGAAAAAAATGTGTCAAAATAATGACTTTAATTTTTATGATAGTTATAAGTTAGCTGCAAAGTGTTGCCTTTTAATAGCACATTAATGGATCTTTGTTTAGCGGTTTCACAGAAAATTAAAAACTATTTTTAAGTGTTAGGTGTCGGAGATATCTCCGTTTCCTAGAATAAACATGAAAACATAAACATTATTACAGTAATAATTAATTAATTTTAATAATAATAATATTTATTCAACGGACAAGCTATTTAAATACAACATTGTAAATAAACATATTCAAATTAACAAAATAGGTAATAAAATATAGGATTATTAATAAATTTAAAAATACGAAAACATTTCGTGTATCTACAACAATGAGTCTTACTAAGACTACAAAACAAATTAATTTGAAACAACAATTTGCGTGTTACAAATAGTACAACTATTAAAGCAACACTAATTTGAATGAAATTATTTGTGTTGAATAAACTAATAAATGATAAAATGTACTTTAGATTGTTTAAATGTAACTATAACATGAAAAATTATGAAAAATGAATTTTAAACTGATTTCATTAAATTAAATTAGCAAAAGCAATTAAAAAATCTAGCATTCAAGTTTATAATCATCATTTATTAGTTTATTCAACAGAAATAATTTCATTGAAATTAGTCTTGCTTTAATAGTTGTACTATTTGTAACACGCAAATTAATTTGTATTATTCAATGTCTGTCGAAGTATTAGCTAGAGAAGTAGTTGTTTCAAATTAATTTGTTTTGTAGTCTTAGTAAGACTCATTGTTGTAGATTCACGAAATGTTTTCGTATTTTTAAATTTATTATTTAATTTTCTACAACGAACTAAAGGATTTTAATACATTTTATTATAGGATTATTAAATTAAATAAATGACTAGTTCAAGTCAATTTAAGCTCTTTTAAAATTAATTGACTAAAGGGTATATAAATGTATGAAATCAATATCGTTCCAAATATAATAATAATAATAATTCATTTATTAACTGCAAACGTCTTTCAACAAAATATAACATAACTACATAAGAAAGTAATAATTTTTATTTATACATTTATTTATTAAAACTTTACATATCTTGTTTGTAATATAAATATAACTATAAACTATACATAAACAAATCACACAAATTTTGCTCACAGGACTTGCAGGCGGAGTTCACATTTCAAGTGCTATGTGTTCTTCCACTCAGACCCAATAACTTTATTATTCTGTATGTGCCTCTTAACTTTAGATGGCGGAAATTCATCCAATGTGCATTTTTGCCATTTAGACAATATTATAGCCATATTTGGCGCATTATTTTGCAATTTAGGTGGGACTCTTTTCTGACACTTTATTGTCAAATTAAAAAGAAATATATATTTTAGAATGGAGTGTACAACATATATGCCCTGAAAGAAAATAAAAATTAAATGAAAGAAATAGTCCTAATAAACTTTAAACCAAACCGTTTTAACTGCAACTTAAAATAATTAATAGACTGATCAAATAAATTAAATACACGGTGGTTAAATTCGCTCCCTATCGTCAGGACACGTGTCATTGAATTCATAGAGCTTAATATTGTCATATGGTTGTCCAAATAGAATAACGAATGCGAACGTGATTTTTACATGTGAAATGATACCACTCCTAGTAAATATGGCGAATCGAAATATCCATTCATAATTTTACATAATAAACATAAATCAGCAATAGTCCTCCTATCCTCTAGTGTTTTTAAATTATGCTTATTTATCATAATTGAATATTCTCCCGGAATGTGTGGCAGTCCAGATCTGAATTCCATACACCTAAGGAATTTCTTCTGAACGCGTTCAATGTGCTTTACGTTGGTAATAGTAAATGGCGCCCAAATCGATGAAGCATACTCCAGATGTGATCTAACTAATGCTTAGTATAGTGTTTTAAGACAATTTATATTCAAATTCTTACCAATATGCCACATAAATTCCCAGAGTCTTAGATATTTGTTCGTAATATTCAATATATGTTGATTGAATGAAAGTTTTGAATCAAATATTATGCCTAAGTCTTTCATGGTATCAACTTTTGCAAGATTGTTAGAGTTAAAGCTGTAGGTATAATTCTGAATATGTTTACACTTTGATAAAGACATTAAATAACATTTTGAAGTATTTAAAAATAAATGATTATTGCAGCACTAGTCGTTTACTTGGTTAAGATCAGCCTGAAGATTAAGGCAATCATTTTCATTGCGTATAATTTTAAATAGCTTTAAATCATCTGCAAACATTAAGAAGTGATAACATCTTATATCTCCATAATGAATAATATACACAAAATAGGCCCACAATGGGACCCTTGTGGTACACCAGATGAAACTTGGATAGGTTTCGAAATATTATTTTTAATTTTCAGTTGTTAAAATAAGAAGAAAACCAAGATACAGTATCAGCAGAAAAACCCATTAAACATAATTTATGTAATAATAAATCAATATTTATTCTATTGAACGCTTTTGTGAAGTCTGTATATATAGTATTCACATGGCAACGTTCATCCAGAGCTTCTGTTAATAATTCTTTATATTCAAGCAAATTCAATACAGTGAATCGACCGTTTACTAATCCATGTTGCTTGTTTGATATAACTTGTTTCAAAAAGCAAGCCAATTGTATGGATTAATTTATCAAATATTTTTGGAATAAATTCGATACTTGTTCTTGATAGAACCAAATTTTTTATATTTGTTTATTATCAGGTAACTGACACGTGTTTCGGTACTTACGGATCATAATAAATAATGATGATAAACAAACTGAACATAACAAGTGTATCACTTCTCCCAATATTTTTGGAACGCTTAATTTTATACAAACACCTCTGTAATTTTGAGCCAGATTTCTTACACCGGATTTAAAAGGCGGAATTATGAAACTAGTTTTCCAAATAGATGGTACCGAACAAAGAATAAACGATTGATTGAAAAGTTGATAAATTGGACAATAGAGAATAAATACAATTTTGTAAAAATTAGTTTTAAATTTTATCAGGACCGAAGGAATGGGTCGGTTTAAGACTACTAATAGCATTGAACACATCTTGTACGCTTATAATTATTTTATTACTATGTATTTTTGAATATAGTTTATCAGATTCAATAAAAGTCCAATCAATAGTATAAAAAAATGTTAATTTTATCATAATTTGCTTGACAAACACACTTTGGTATCTCATCAAATGAAACCGATACACAATAAGCAAAGTGGTGGATACTGGCTGGCGATAAAACATTAAGGGCAAGATTATTAGTGACATTAGAAAAAGTGCTGAAACATAGGTCTAAGTAGACACCAAAAGAGTTTGGAATATCATTAATTTGGTTTGCATTTAAAAAATTAAAGCTATTTAAAACTATAGAAGCTCTAGCATCCATTTGTGTTATGTCACTACAATAACGTCCCACTTTGTTTCCGGAAGATTATAGTCGCCAAAAATGATCAAATTATAAAAATTATACCGCTATAACATACAATATTCTCCAGATTGCTGCAATGTTTCTGATATTTTTCAATCGAAGATCCAGGGCATATGTAAATACCCCCAGAAATAAATAATAATTTATTAATTTTTAATAAAACAAAGAAATATTCAACAGTATTGTTTCAGGAAATAAACTATGATTTTAAACTTTTTCTGACGGTAATTAGAATACCACAACCCCTGATACCTCCATTGACAGTTCTGTCATATTTATAAATATTGTAGTTCAGAATTTGTAGTTGGAAATTAGTTATATTTTCATATAGCCAAGTTTCGGTTATTACTATAATATCAAAAACAGTATATAATCATAAATACCACCGCAATTCTGATAATAAATATTTAGTTTTGACAAATTTAAATTAAAATTATTTTGTATATCACTGACATTAACCAAACACGGTGTCTCATTTTTTTAACCAATTTTTATTTTACCAATTGATTTTTAATTAAGTTTGATTGTTCTTTTAGGTAATTAATACGGTTAGCAATGCGAGTTAATCTGGATAATGAGCAGTTCAAGCCATGTGTAGTCCTAAAAAAGGAATTATGCAGGAATAAGTGGTTGTGTACTAACCTCGAAGGCACATGATATTTAATAAGTCCAGCCATTTAATTGCAATTAATGAGGTTATTTACATTTTTTGTAATTGAAGCACATATCAAGTTCCATGCCGCGTCTATGTAATCAAGTTAAACCTAGATACAGCATAGTATTCTCAGCTGGCATCCCCAGCCTATATGACATAAATTTTAAGAATCTGCTTTTTTTTTTCTAAAAGATTGATATGAGTTATGTATAAAGACATTGATT
Source organism: Ontholestes murinus (assembly GCA_963969525.1). Taxonomy (NCBI): domain Eukaryota; kingdom Metazoa; phylum Arthropoda; class Insecta; order Coleoptera; family Staphylinidae; genus Ontholestes; species Ontholestes murinus. Next base: position 34,419 of record CAXAKX010001154.1, on the reverse strand, counting down.
ATATAGTCGATGTGTCTACTAAAACACCAAGGTCTTTTACCAAGTTAACTTGAGAAAGATTGTTATTGAACAATTTATAATGAAACGTTAATAGTTTTTTGGATCGTGAGAACGGTTTATGGAAGTACTTATTAATGTTTAGCTTCATATCATTTAGAGTACACCAGCTACATACTGAATCGATAAAAGACTGAATTTTATTACAGTCGCAAACATTTTCAATAAGGCTTTAAATTATCTGCGAAGAACAGGTGAGGGCACTGTAGTATCTGAGATGAGTCATTTATAAAAATAATGGACAACAAGGGTCCCAAATTGAACCCCTGTGGGACAACTAATGTAGTGATATGCAACTTAATAATGGAGTACCTAAACCAGAACCTTTCACTTTTTTAATAATAACCGAATGATTAACGAAATCACATGAATATAATCGGCATAAATCAAAATTGATTAACGTGGATTATTATCGAATTATTATTATTGATGAGATGGTAGATCATGCCTTATGCTAATTATAATACCGTATCCTAAACTCTTATTACTGTTAAGTGATGATCTGTCTGTACGACAAACACTGTTTCGATAATTAAACAGTTCTGCGTCTATTATGACCGGGTTAGATAAAAAATAACAGTAAAAGCCCCTAACATACTGGCAATAAAGTGAAAGTTCAGTAAATATTGTTTTTAAATTGCAATCTCAGGTAAGTTAAGTACAACGACATTTGATGAAAATCGATCCTCAAGTACAAGAACTGCATCATTTAAAATTAGCAGAGCAACTAGCTTTTTTTTTAAATATTTTAAAGGTTATTTAAATTGGTAAGAATACATCATTTCAAATACTTTAAAATTAATAATGACTAGCTATTAGTCTTAACTATAGTCACGTGTATTTTTAAATACAAGTTTAAATAAAAGGTCATCTTCATTATATTAGTTTGTACAGGGTGATTCATTAAGGGTGGCCACTGACCGTACCTCGGAAACCGTATATCCTAGAATTTGAGAAAAAAAATTCTAATGACATAATCGGCCAAAAGAAGATGCGTTAAAATATTTTTAAATGCGTAGCTTTCCGCTAGGTGGCGCATTTTATCATTTGCATAATTAATTTGCGTTTTTTACAAAATATTACCGCATTAAGGCTATTGAAAATTATCAAAATTAGAAACTACTGTACTTGGTTTACAATTTTTGCTTAAGTCATTTTTTCTATCACCTACAGTTAAGTGGTGGGGGAAGTATACCTTTGTTTACAGAAAATGGCGGTTTTGACGAAACAATATGTAATTTCATTTTCTTTTCTGTAACTTTCGTATACCTTAACCGATTTTCACAAGCTTAGGCTCAATGGAAAGAGTATTAGAAGTTGATTACAAAAATAAATAACATTAACATATTTAATCTATGCGCTGGCAACTAGAGGGCGTTATGTAACACTTAACCCTATTTATGTATTTTTCTCAGAAATATCAAATGGAATGATATAACTCGAAGCAGCTTTCAAAAAAGAAAATGAAATTTCATATTGTGTCGTCAAAACCGCAAACTGATATCTCTTGTCATTCCAAAGATATTTAGATTTTTTAAATTTTCGTTGTTGTTTTTCGTTGTTTTCGAAGTGTTTCCATTGAGCCTAAGCTTGTGAAAATCGGTTAAGGTATACGGAAGTTACAGGCCATTTCCTGTAAACAAAAGTATACTTCCCCCACCACTTAACTGTAGGTGATAGAAAAAAATGACTTAAGCAAAAATTATAAACCAAGTACAGTAGTTTCTAATTTTGATAATTTTCAATAGCCTTAATGCGGTAATATTTTGTAAAAAAACGCAAATTAATTATGTAAATGATAAAATGCGCCACCTAGCGGAAAGCTAAGCATTTAAACATGTTTTTACGCATTTTCTTTTGGCCGATTATGTGATAAGAATGTTTTCCCCCAAATTCTAGGATATACGGTTTCCGAGATAAGGCCGGTACCACCCTTAATGAATCACCGTGTATATACTAAAAATTGCAGTTTCTCTAATTTCAATTAAAACTAATTAGGATCACGTATGCTTATGTCCGTTTTGGACATAAAATACCTTCGTGTTGCGAAATTGAACTTGAACTTTATAATTTGTTTAGATAAATTAGTTTGCTAAAGTTGGGGTATGTTCAAATGGAGTTCATGGAACTCACAATGAAGTAAAATTGGGCTTTTCCGTAAAGTTGTGAAGACGTTTTATAAGTATGTGCAGGTTCTAACTTGGTGTTTTGTAACTTTCTGTATCATGAATAATTTAAGTCATTTAGGAGGACGATGCTATTAATAGTATTTTAGATCAATAATATTTTGTTTACATAATTATATCAATTATTTATTACTGATAATATAAAAGCGTTTCGACTATTTATTATCTAATAATTTTTCATATTATTAAAACTGTTTTTAAAATTTGTATTTACTTTCTGGACCGTAACAATATCATATTGATATAGATATTAACGGCAATAGTTACTACGAGGATAATTTTTCCAGAAAAAAAGAAATTATATATTATTATCTTCTGATAGATATAAACCGGTGTTTAAATTATTATTGTCATAATGGTTGCAGTTGAGAGTTCCATGTGATTTGTCGGTGGTTATCCACATAAACACGTATCTAGTGCAATGCTAAGATAATAGATGGCACCTTTCTGGTGTCTCTTTAATGAATTATGTTTACAATATAAAAGTATGTATTTTTGGTAACGAGAATAAAACATTTCAAACAACTCATCAGTATATTTGTGGGTACCAACAAAACAGTTCAATAACCTGGCAGTATTGTTTTATTTATTTTTCATCGGACGTAAAAGCCCGTCGTCAATAGCCAAGATAGATTATTTTAGGATGATCTTTATTAAGTGAATTATGTTTATTTGCCTGAAAAAAATCTTGGCAAATAGTTTTTGTTCTCGTGTTTATTTGCATTGATAAATAAAGTAATAAACAGTTTGGAATATAGTTTTTAGAAACAGTTGTTCAATGGTTTTCAGCGTGTTTTGTTTTATTTTAGATTAAAAATAAAAATTATATTAGAATATAAAATAATACGATAAGTTGGAAAATGCAATGGACTTCTTATTTTGCATTTCTATATTTATTCAGACACCCGCAGAATAAGTGTCGAATATAAAAAGGTAAATTAATTTAGAATAACTTGATTTTACTAACTTAATAATTTAATTTTACATGTTTATACAACTTTCTTAAGTTTCGATCAGACGATAATTTTAAGCGGAATTATTAAAGCTATTACTAAATTTACATGAATCGGTACTTTCTCTTGCGCTGCTTATTATTTTTAAGAGATGATGTAATAAAAGAATTGATTAGCGCAAAGTTTCCTAATAATTCAATGTTTCAATTTTTTTCAACTGCCTCAAAATTTTAAAATGAGACTAAAATATGGCTACTTTGTATAAATAAAACCCTGAATAACTTAAGTAAAACACTTACTATGTTATTATCAATTTTAGTAGTAAAAACAAGTGTTTAAATTTTATGTTTATCATGATTTGCAATCATCTATTCTTATCAACAAATTTATTCACAGCATTTCTCCATAAGAGGTAATTAGTAAAAGAACTGTCAATCTCCGTGTTACAAATAGCTAATCCGTCTAATATATGTAAAGAGCTAGTTATGAGACTTATGCAGATATCCTTCACGTGGCCCATGCGTTATAAAATGCCACCCCAACCCTTGAACAAACAATCCATAAATATTATAATGATAACGAACGGGGCGCTAGAGATGATATAATGGAAGAAGGTGGAACTGCATTATCAGGCAGAAGAAGTAGGGTTCTCATAGCAATGAGGGAGTGCTAAAAAAAATTTGTTATAAATGCCAGGACTTGAGATGAAGACCAAACTTAAGAACGTCACAACGACACTCACTAAAGGATGCTAAAATGATTGACATGCATTTCATTTATGGACTTGGTGGCAACTAATTATTAGTTAGGCGGTTGTATATTGTACAATTTCATGGACGTAATGTTCCTAATATAAAAACCTGACACAGGTGCATTGAAAAGAAGTGGAGTACTAGGAAGACCAATGCATTAAGAATGGTAGAAGTTGAAAAGAATGATCCAGGTATTTGGAAAATTCTTAAAATCTATTTGTCACATACAACGCGTTCAAGCACCGGAAGACTTACTAGCGAGGTATATTACAACTTTTTAGAACAATCGCTATCTCAGTTTTTGATTGTGCAACAGCGCATTTTAGTAAGTTTTTAACAGTAATATACGGAGATAGCTGGAAAAGGACCGTACTCATGGTCTGATTGATCCCCGGATTTAAACCGCCTGGATTATTTTCTATAGGGTTATGTAAAGCCATTAGTTTACACTATACTCTAAAATATGTGGTTTGCAAAATGTTTTAATACAATAAGAAATTGTATATTTTTGAGTGTTCGACAGTCAAGATTGGATAATTGCATTCCAGCTGGAGGTAGTCAGTTTTAACCTTTTTTGTAGATTACATGTAATTTTTGGTAATAAAAAATTGTTATTGCCGAAAATATTGTCAAAGCGGGTTTTCAAAAATCATCAAAGAAAAAAATATTCTTGTAAGAATCCAGGCAATAGCCCTATTGAATTTTGCCATATGTTTAATAAATATCCTGTATAAATTCTTGTATGGTGGAATCGTTTACTTGGTGGTGAATTTTGATAAAACATTAAATTAAAACACTTTATAAGTTTTTCATCCCTATATATTTTTGTATGGTGGTAAAACAAAGTTATTAAGTGTATTACTTAAAACCTGATAATTTAAAATTACGAAAACATTTCGTGAATCTACAACAATGAGTCTAAGACTTCAAAACAAATTATTTCTACTACAACTTACTTCTATTACAACTATTTCTCTGGATAATAGCATTGAATGGTACAAAAGTAATTTGCGTGTTACAAATATTATAACTATCAAAGCAACACTAATTTTAATGAAATTATTTCTGTCGAATAAATTAATAAATGATAAAATGTACTTTACACTGTTTGAAAGTGAATATAACAAGAAAAGTTATGAACAAAATTTTGAATTTAGACTGATTTCATTAAATTAAACTAGCAAAAGCAATTAAATAATCTAGCATTCAAGTTTATAATCATCTGCAGACACGTGTTTCGATGTTTCGATCTCTTCAGTACAGCATTATTATAAAAGTGATTTTAAATACAAGTAAAATATTTACAAAATTAATAAAATTAAAATTTTAATGGTATAGTATGAAATTAATGTGTTTTGATATTTTTAATTGCATTACTTAATAAATAGTTTCGATTACATTGGTATATGTAATACCAGACACGTATTTAATACATACATCTTAACTGAAGTGTCACCGGTTGAAAATAGTAACAGAAGAAGGCATTATATACGTAGACACTATGAGAAAAATAAAAAAGGAAATACCCTATGTTTTTTATCAATAGACAACGATAAAAATAAGGCTGTCATTGTCATATCTTCAATGCACAATACTAATGACATCGACCTAAATTAGCACATACCTGAAATAATTGACTTCTATAACTTTACGAAGGTGGAGTTCAAGAAGAGAATAAAAATTAAACTCAAAATAAACTATGTAAGCAGATAAAATGTTATACCGTTATTTGTCACATTTCATCTATTATATGCCTTTTATGATCTGTCACCTGTCAACAGTAATCTGTTATTTGTCATCTGCCGTCTGTCACTTGACATCTGTCATCTCTCATCTACCATTTGTCTTCAGCTATCTGTTGTCTGACATATGTTATGATTTATATGTTATCTGCCATCTTTTGTAGGTAATGTATACTAGTTAGAATAAAAATTAAAATTTAATGAAACAGTCAAACCAAAAACTCGCCAACAAAATGAAAAAAGAAAATCACAAAATCATATGATTTTAATAATATTTTTTAAATATTCTGAGTCAAACCAAGAATAAGAATTCATTTTCTGCCATCATCTGTTACATCTCATTTGTCATCAGTCGTCTATTCTTTATAAAATTTAATCTGTATTTTCTCATCTGTAATCTCTCATTTTACTATGTTTATAAAAAAAAATGGAAAAATAAAATATGCAAAACAGAAATCGTTTGAGCAAAACACTGAAATAAAATATTACATAAATAATGCCATTTGTGAATTATTATATCTCCATCTGTCATCTGTTATCTGTCATTTATCATCTGTCATCTATTCTTTATAATATTTTATTTGTCATTACTTATCTATGGTCTCTCTGCTGTCTTCTATAATCTCTCATTTTAATTTCTTTATAAAAAAATGGAAAAATTAAATATAGAAAACAGAAAGTCGTTTATTATTGGTGATATACGTTCGAATTACATTGAGAATGAAAATCAAAATAAAAACAATATATGCAACCAAATGACATTTTATAGCGTTATTTGTTATATTTTATCTGTCACCTGCCAAACATTTACAGGAACGAGGAGTTGATGATATTGTATGTCAACAATTAATACCCAGGCGGCCGAAAGAATACGCATCCTTCAAGATATCAATTCCTTACCAGCAGCTGAAAACAATTGAGCATCCTAAGTTGTGGCCCAAAGGTACGAGCATTAGTCGTTTTTTATTCGGACGTCAGAAACCACAAAAAACGAACAAGTAGAAATAGGGAAATTATTTTATTTAAATGTACAATGCTTAAGGAGTAAGCTGGAAGAATTAGAAGCTTATATGATCGGCTGAAACGTCAATTTTATTGTTATCACTGAACATTGGCTTGTTCAATCTGAAGTAGATTATTGTATTATTCATAATTTTAAATTGACAAATTGTTTTAGCCGGCAGATTTATAAAAATGGTGGATCACCTATTATGATTCGCGAGAATATTTTTACCTTTGGTATTCTTAAATGAAATGTCAGTAGAAATGACTTGTGAAATGGCAGGAATAAAACTGCCCCAGTCAAATCTAATAATTATATCTATATATAGAGCACCAAGTGGTAATTATGAAGCGTTTCTTGAAATTATAAACAATATGTTGGGAAGAATTAACTTAGGGTCATATTTTGTTTATGTCTGCGGAGATTTTAATGTCCATTTTAATACTCATAATAGAAGGGCCATTGATCTTTGCAATTTATTCGCTTCATTTGGACTTAGTGCAGTTACTAGCTATCCAACTAGATATGATGCCTGCATTGATAACATATTTACTAATGACATGTCAGTTATTGATAACTGTATGATTATCGATGCAGGAATATCTGATCATAGGGGTCTAGAGGTACAAGTTAAAGTTTCAAAACAAATTTCCACAAAAAGTGTAAAAGTAATAAGGCCTATAACTAAATCGGGGAAAATTATATTCTATAATATGTTGAGTAAGTATAATCTCATTGGCAGACAAGGACGACGTACATCAGTCATGGAATGTGTTCATTGACACCTTAGTATATTGCTTAAATCATTCATTTCCGGAAAAACACTTTCGAAATAGCAAATCACAGATTCAATGGTGTTCAGCTAAGTTAGCGGCAATGAGAAGTCATCTTGATCTATTAAGAGAAATAACTGACTTAATTTAAAAAATATATATAATAATTATGGGCAGCAATATCGCCAACAAATACAATATGAGCAAAAATTAGCACATGACCGGTTTATTGCATCATCCTCAAATCCCATGAAAGCCATGCGGGAAGTTATAAACTCCAAACGGCCGAATAAAACGGAGCTTAACCCAAATAGTATTAGCCCAGATGAATTCAACTCATTTTTTACTTCTATTGCGGAGACAATTGTTGAATCCATCCCAGATAGCAATATTAGTCCAATTGACATAATGCTTAGTTCTTCCCCGCATATTCATAATGCAGGTTATTTTAAGTTTTTTGAGGTGTTTTGTATTACAGTAAGGGATACCATATTTAAATTAAAATCAAAGGGATCAAAGGATATTTATGGGCTAAACATTGAGATCATTGTTGGTCCATTAACAAAATTAATTAACAAATGCATCTCTACGAGCACCTTCTCGAATGCACTTAAATTTGCCAAATTTGGCCCGATAGTAAAAAAGGGAGATCCAGATGACAAAAATAACTACAGACCTATTTCCATCTTATTGGTACTATCAAAAATATTAGAATTAATTCTTTTGGAACAAATGAGTCTCTATTTGGATTCAAATGAGATTTTAAACAAGTCTCAATTTGGTTTCAGAAAGGGAAAAACAACAACATTGGCTATAAACGAATTTATTAATTTTACACTAGATGCATTCGAACATGGAGAAGTAGTAGTAAGTAATCTGTTAGACCTGAGTAAAGCTTTTGATTGCGTGACTCATTCAATATTGCACTGAAAGCTCTATTTTTATAATTTTAATCTCAAAAGCTGTAGGTTGTTAATATCTTACCTAAGTCAAAGACGTCAGGTGGTGAATACCGATGGAACTTCTCAGTTTTGTTATATTCGGCATGATGTTCCTCAAGGATCAATATTAGGACCACTATTATTCCTAATTTATATAAATGATCTTCCAGCATATTTAAACTGTACTTCAGTGGTTTTATACGCTGATGATACTACATTAGCTGCAAAACATACACTAGAACACGAAGCACGAAATTTAGTAAAAAGAGATCGAAACCATGTACTAAATTGGTTTAATAGCAATAAACTGAAGCTCAACGACACCAAGACCACTCAATTAATTTTATCATTAAAGCGAGTAAGTGCTACAAACTTTGCCAATCTTCTAGGACTCACTATCGATACCAGATTAACGTGGTAATTTCACAGTCTGGCCCTTCAAGCGAAATTAAACAAAAATATATATCTCCTTAGAAATCTGGCACGATCAATGACAGTCGTTATGCTAAAATCTGCATTTTTTTTTTATCCATACTCACACCTCTTATAGTATTCTTATTTGGGCCATTCTTCAGCTATGAATGAAATATTTAAATGCCAACGTAGGGCTCTAAGGATTATTGCAGGTCTTAAATATCGAGACAACTGTAAACAAGCTTTTCATAATTTGAACATCCTAACTCTTCCATGTATTTATATTTTGGAATGCTTGATATATATGAGGAACAATATTGGCAAATTTAATCAAAATAATCAGTTTCACGAATATAATACTCGCAGGAGGGATGAGTTGCGTATAGATGCAAAAAATTCTTAATGCCTTACCAACCCATGTTCAAAATTTATCTGCAAAATTATTTAAAAGTTTTATGAAGAAATTCTTGATCAGTAAAGCTTCTTATTCTTTTGATGACTTTCTTGCAGGAAATTTTGAAATGTAATGCAATAATTAGTTGCTTTTTATTTTATTTTATGTCTATTTTTATTTTACATATTATTTGATATTATCTTGACTGAGAAATCAATTTTAATTTATAATAGTTTATAATTCTTTTATATATGCTTTTTAAATTGTAAAACAATCAACGCTTTTACTTATTGTTTATTTTATTTTTAGTTTTAGTATAGCTTGTTTGTTTGTTTTGTCCAAAATATGTTTAAATTTATACAACAACTCACGTCTTTATTTACTTACATATTTATCTATTGATATATGTTTAATTTATTTTGTTTCCGTCCATCATATGGTTTTATTTTATAATAATATTTTTTATGTTTTTTAATCATACAATAATTATCGTTTTTACTTATTTTATTTATTCACTTTATTTTGTTTGTTTCCGTCCAACATATGTTTTTATTTATACAACAATTATAGTTTCTACTTATTTGTTTATTTATTTTAAATTGTTTGTTTGTGTCCAACATATGTTTATACTCCAAACGTGATTTTAACCTATTTATATTTATTTATACAGTGTTATATTGTTTTGCTATTTTATTCTATTAAGCCACAAATCTGCCTGCTATACAATTTAAATAACAATTTAAATAATTTAATTTTTCTACGTAATTAACTTCCTATCTCATTATTATATGTATACCCATTGACCTGTTTAACACAAGTGTGATAAGCACCAATAAATATTATTATTATTATTATTAATATTATTTTATCATTTGTCACCTGCTATAACGAAAACAGTTATCTGCCATCATTTAATATACGTCACCTCTCATCCATCATATGTCATCAGCTATGTGATTTCTGACATATGTCAATCTGTTTTATATGTTATACGTCATCTATTGTATGTAATGCACAGTAAACTTAAATTGAGAATTTAAATACAAATTTTAATGAAACATAAAATATAAATATTTACCAACAAAAAAATCACAAAACCATATGGTTTTCTATAATATTCTGAATCAAATCAAGTGTAAACATTTATCATTTGTCATCTATCTTCTCTCATCTGCCATCTATCATCTGTCATTTTTTAGAATATTTAGACTTTTAGTTTAGTATTTTGAATTTGATAAAAAAGTAACTTTCAAAACGATTTTCCTACAATTTTTGACATTCGATCCACTAAAGCTTTTTATCAACTATAATTGTGTTATTACCATAAGTTGGAACTTATTCTACTAGTGATTACTGTAATGTAAGCTTTATTATTATATTATTATTATTAGATATATACAAACATCTGTATTGCAGACAATTTTACACAATAAAGCAACATTATAACGAAACAATTGAAAAAAGAAAATTTGTGCTAAATGGCTATCGGCCTGGGGTCTTTCAGCCTGTTTTATCATTTTTTTGTCTGGTGGGTGGGTGGCCTCTAACCCACCCTCCTTAGTAAACCATAAACGAGGGTTCGAATTAAAAGTTGTAAAACGTAAATAAACATAAGATTATTGCAAAATTTAATAGATTTGTTCAAAAACAATAATTTTTGATGATGATTTACTGATTGGCGGGTGGGATACAGACCACTCACCCACCTTTCATATACATAAAAACTAAAATTAAATTAATTACAAAACTTTTTGAATAAAAAGGGAACATCTTTGAGTGAGTAAATTAGTAAAAAATTGATGCATCATGAGTGGGCAGACTTTAAACCTAAATTAGATAATATTAGCTATAGAAAGTCATTTGTATTTAAACTCAAATTTTGATTTTGTTTTATTTTTTGCTGCTTAATGAGTTTGACTGTTTTTAGCAGCAAAATCATCAACGATTAGAATTTACAGTTATCATATATGTAAAAAAAGCTAAAAACTAATACCTCTCGTTTAAAACCAAATCAAACGATATATAAATATAATTTTTGAAAAGCAAATTTTGCAGCTTTGTATAATGCGTTATGTGAAACTGATTGGTCGAATGTGTACAAATTTGATGATGTTGATATGGCATGTGAAGTTTTGTACAATATCTTCTATAACATATTTGGCAAGTGGCATTTGAGAGTGCGCCTTGGATTGACCACTCCATTAAAGCCAAATTAAAATCTAAACATAAAGCACGTAAACAATTCATTAGAATATGAAATATATCATGAATACCGTAGAGTATGCAAACGAGAAATAGCTAAAGCGCATCTGGATTATGTTGCTCGCACTCAACAACAAATTTCTCATGAACCCAATTTAGTCTGGAACTATATAAACACCAAAAGAAGAACCTCACGGATTCCTGATTCGATGACTCATAATGAACAACTTTTAAACACAACAGAGAAGGTAGTGAATGGATTTGCAGGCCATTTTGTTAAATCATATTTGCCTCGCCATACAAGTGATACCTTGGAAAATGTCCAAACATGCAATCATTTCGAAAACTTCACTGTCGACACATTTGAAGTATTAAAGGAATTGAGAAAATTAAAACCCAAACTAACTATGGGAATAGATTTAATTCCGGCTATTATTTTGAAAGACTGCGCTCCTGTTTTAGTTAATCCTATAACACACATATTTAAACTTATCTTAAAAACTGAAAGAAGTAAGGATATGCCCAGTATTTAAAGCAGGAAATCGTAGTTGCGTTGAAAATTATCGACCTATATCCATACTTAGTAATTTATCTAAAGTTTTCGAATCAATCTTATATAAACACATTTATCAACAAGTGAGTCCATTTATGTCCCTTCAGCAACATGGTTTTATGAAACGTAGATCAACGTCGACAAATTTGTTTCACATAACTCAGGATATAACTAATAATAATAACAAACAGGTTAATGTTTTTTATGGGGACATGTCAAAAGCTTTTGATACCCTTGATCATATTAGGAGAAGTAAAACTCTTCTTATGTTCCATTTCTTTAAAGAAATTAAAGAAATGGAACATAACAAGAGTTTTACTTCTCCTAAATTGAAAACTTGGTTCCATCAAGAGAGTAGCAGAACAAGTATCGATTATACCCTTGATCATAATCAACTTATTTCAAAATTGATAAAATGTGGACTGAATAATAATATAGTTCAGGTGTTGACATCATTCCCGCAGGGGTGGTTGACGTGCACAGCCATTTGGGAGTAGCGACCCCACGTACCCGAGCCGTTCATTGCACACACACGCACATATCATACACACACACACACACACACACACAAACACAACGACACTGACACCCCGTGATGTTATGCCTGATGGCGGTTCCGCGGGGTGACACACCAACACACACACACACACACACAACGACACTGACACCCCGTGATGTATGCCTGATGGCGGTTCCGCGGGGTGGCACACACACACACACACACACACACTCATCATACACACGCACACATCACCGACGTAGACGACACCCTACACCCCGTGAAGTAATGCCAGACGGCGGTTCCGCAGGGTGTCAGGGTCGACTTGGGGAGGTGGTTTTTAGTGGGTATACCAGTATAGTTCTGGGGACTCACACTCAGTCTTTAAAAGATTTTCCACCTCCCAGGCACAAAAAAAAAAAAAAAAAAAAAAAAGGTGTTGACATCATATCTGCATAACCGAGGCCAACGTGTAGAAATTTAAGGCCGCAAATCCTATCGTTACGTTGCTTCCAGTGGTATACCTCAAGGTTCGAATTTGGGCCCCCTTCTATTCCTTCTATACATGGATGATGAGTCTTCAATATTTAAGTGCAACGTTCTATTATATGCGGATGATATAAAACTTTACAGTGTTGTTGAAAGTGTAAGTGACTGTGTTAAGCTTCAATCGGATATCGACACATTTACTGTGTGGTGTGTATCTAACAAACTTTCATTAAATGTTAAAAAGTGTTTCGTTATATCCTTTGGTAGGAAATCTAATTTAATTCTAAATTCATACAACTTAAATGATATTATATTAACAAGGCTTACTTACAGAAACTAAAGACCTCGGAATCACTTTTGATCATAAGTTAACATTTAATAACCATGTTACACTGTTAGCACGTGAGTGTTATCATGTGCTCGGTTTTATAATGCGTAATTGTAGATCTTTTACTGATATTCATGTATTAAGTATTTTGTTCAAAACATTCGTTTTAAGTAAAATGTTCTATAGTGCTATAATTTGGATATTAAATATATTAATATGCTAGAAAATGTGCAGAAAAAATTTCTTCGTTATTTATACTTTAAAAAATACCACGTATATAATTTTGATATTCTTTATGCTGAATTATTGATTATCGATTTTATTTCAATTGCTCAAAGACATATTTATATAAGTTATGTTTTTTATATAAAATAGTTCACTACAAAATCGATGATGAAAGAATATTAGGTATGTTTAACTTCAGAATTCCACATTTACCAACAAGATTTTGTGAAAATTTTGCGTATAGTACACCTCGTGTTAATTATTACCTAAATTCACCAGTTGTACGTTTATCACTTCTATACAATAAGTACGTAAATGTATTGGACACTTAGCCACTTTTTAAATTTAAGAGAGACCTCATGAACCATTTAAAATCTTGATGTTAATGTGTATTTATATATCATATATAATAGTATTAGTATTAATAGTCTTTTTTTTTGTAATATATAATAATAGTTTAGTATAAGTTTTTCTACACCGGTTATATATTGTTGTTTGTAACCCTCTAATTGGACGTGATGTCTGTTGGGTTTGTGTAATATAAATAAATAAATAAATAAATGTAGGGTGGGTGAGTGGTCCCTATCCCACCCCCCAATCAGTAAATCATAAGCAAAGATTTTATTTAAAATTTTTAAATGTAAAGAAACTTAAATAATGGTGATGTGGCGATCATTTTCTTTACATTTTTCTTGAAAACTATGAGGTTTACGCAGAAATAAATAAAAGTGAACGAATTATTAAGAATAGTTTTTTGTGAAAACCTCATAGTTTTTGACTGAAATGTAGGGAAAGTACTATGATGGCCACATCACCATTTTATTTTTAGTTTCGCCAAGATAAATTTTAGAAAAGAAAACTATTAACAAGCTTTAGTTTAAACATAAACAATTTTTTACTTCGGATCCTCCAGAGCTTTTAGTCAACTATAATTGTTCTGGTAAGTTGAAGCTTCATTTATTATTACTTCTTATAATTAAGTCTTATTTCCTTCTAGATTATTATCCAAGGCAATAGCATTTCATGTGGAATTGTTTAAAAATATTTGAATTTTCAAAAACTGATTTAGACTTCAGGTCAACAATCACCTAAAGTCTTTCAATTTTATGCTTATACCGTTTTATATTAATAATATATTGTTGAATTTTTAGTTTTGACAAGAAAATTAAAAAGATAAACAAAACCACTTTTTCCTACAATTATAGGAACATCTCTAATAAACGGAATGCATAATAACAAACTTTCAAGAAAACTAAGAACGTCAAAATCGATAGTCGATCTCAGTTAAAAAGACAAAGATGTAAACACAAAAAACACTTATATTTTAAGATCGTTAGCAATACAAACTGCACTAACAAAATCGTGTGCTTGCCTTGTAACGACAACCAATTAAGGTATGGTAAAATTATGTCTGTCAATTCTGATATACTAGTTAAAAATCTTATATTTTTTTTAGTTTCAGTGAATGCAGCGAGGACTCCAAATTGAAAAAAAAAAATAATAGCGTTTGTAATAATTTATTCACACTTAGATATTATCAGAATTTAATGTTACATAAAAATGCAGTATTTTGTTCTTGAAGAAAATACTCTTATTATTTCCCTATTGATATTATTTATAAATAGTTCAGGTATTAAAAATAATCAGACAAAAATGATGGCGTCTTTTATTTCTTTATGACAATTAATATAAAATTTGGGGTCATATGAAACCGCACTATTCCCATGATATTTAAAAGTGCTTGCGTACCAGTAAAGGGTTAAATAAGATAAATTCTGATTTCGAAAATATTACTAAAATAATTTTAACACAACTATATCATTCAAAACTATTATTTCTCTTGCAAAATCCATTAATAATTCTAAGAAAAAAGAAACAAGAAACATAAATCAGGAGTCTACCTATAACTAACTAACTTGTGACGATTTTCCAAAAGTATATGTATGAAAAACTGGCAGAAATTTAGAACATATCATTAAGATAGCCATCATATTTTGATCCCTAAACTATGCCAGAGAATAAGAATAATGATAAATAAAGCTTAGCAGTTGTCTTACCATTCACTATTCCATAAAATATAAGGTGTTAACTTTGTATATTTTGTAACTACACTGAAGTATGAAGTTAGAGAAATTAAATAACAATTGTATAAAATATATTGGGCGCAGGTAAACAATATATAAAGAATGTATAATTATAAAAAGAATGTTTAAACTTATTGGTTTAGTAGAACGATTAAAATAGATTAAAAGTTGAAGTCAAGTAAAATAACAGATAATGGACGAATGATCCGTTTCTGTTTTTGTATTTATTAAATAAACTCAATACTTATAATTATTAATTTATTTTATTAATGATCCAATTAGAACGCCCGTACTTTCTAATTACTATTCTTGCATGAACACTTTGAATTTTCTTAAATAAAAGATATATTTTATGCAAATAATAAACTAGAGCTATTGTAAATGTAAAAATTTAACTTACCACTAAATTTCTGGATAAAACAAAATTAACCCTTACGTATCACAAATAGTTGAAAATATCCTTATTATCTTAAAACACACAGATCACAAGTACAGGACAACGAGCAGAACTCGATCTTCGAAAACTTTAGGGCCGACAGCCACTGTACGTTCAGCATGCGCGTCGCGCTTCGGATTAAGAGGAAAGACCGATCCGCATTCTAATACCGCCGAGTGAATACTGATCGGCGCTCCGGCGCTGTACGCTTTGAAGTACTACTGATAGGGGCGTTCGCGAACTGTTCAAAACCCGATAAACATTGAACTTTGATATCACAATGAACAGTACACTTGGAATGCGATCAGCGGAATTGAAAATTACAGATTATTTTATCGGCACGTACAATACTACCGACCGATTTGTTTGTAAATACATGACAAGTCATCGAGGCGTTCGCGAAAACACGCTTTATTTGTAACAAATCTGTAAATATTATGAATTCAATAGATATGGATATTTGAATATTTGTAGAAAATAATGAATATTATTTTAATTATTTAATGCTCAAGTCGGTCAAAGGCCTTAGTAAGATCCATATAGATTACATCGACCTGCTTATTCTTACTCATAAATGTGTATCTCAGGATAGTAATTTAAAACAAAAATCGACTTGTCAAAGCATTTTTCTGAAATATTTTTATTTACGACTTTACAGAATTTATCCGTTACTTTTGGGAAGCACTGTATATAAAATACTGTTGTAATTATTTGTATTATCTTTATTTTCTGTCATATTATTATTTATTTTTGGAATACACTGTGTTCAGTAATGTTAAGTTTCCTTGTAATTGGAAAATAGTGAAACCTTTATCATAGAGACCTTCTGTGGGACCACTGTCATCGAAGCAGGCAAGAGTGTAAGAACATTTTATTATGAACTCAAGCCTTTCCGTGTGCAATCAAAATTTTTGTAAGAATTTATTGTTACATATGTATTTTTTCGATTTCATTATGTAAGCATAGTGGAAAAATAAATACTACTACTACTACTAGATATATGTATGTCTGTTGGGAAATAAATGAATTATAATTATTATGATTATTATTAAGACATCGCTAACGACTTTCAGATGCTTCATAGCCAGGTAGACAAATGTAGAGGTGTATTGATTGTATGCTTTGTGTCCTCTTCCAATCATAATTCTAACCTCAACCAGACCAGCGTAACTACCCCGGTGTTGGTAAATGCTCTACATAAGGTTACTCCTTCGGGGGTTAGTTGTCCCATCAGTTGCTGCGTAGCAGTGGCTTTATAAACTACACTCATGTTTTATCGTACATTATGTTTTATCCTTGGGATCTAATTTTTTTTTCACAATGTTGTTTTAATTCTTCTGCAGATGATGTTATTCTCCACTTAGTTTAGATAAATGATTTTTTGATGAAAGAATTATAGGTGTAAGGACATGTTTCTTCATCTAGTCCTACAGCGACTACTCATTCTTGATCTAAAACTTTAAATCCATATTTTTATAATTGCTGGTTCTCCGTTGCATATATTTCGGTGCTTAATGTGATATGTCTCTAATTGACTTACTTTTATAGGATTTTGTGTTTCGTGTTTTCCATCTGTAAGATGGTAAAGGGACGTTCAAACTTTCGTCAGAGGATAATATTCGTTACAATCTTAAAAATGTTGAAAATTGAATTGTTTTATTGTGGCATGTGTTGTAGTTTTAAATTTTTATTGTTTATCTGTCTGAATGTACTTTTTCTTAGCCCAAGCCATTTCGTAACCTTCCACCATAATTTTTCATCTTGTGAAATGACTTGATTCCAAAGCTTATTGGCATCCGCAATGAGTTTGCTGCAGACGGTTTCTGTGCATCCTCGCTAACTGAAAGTTTCTCTTTTTCTAGCTGCAGGTGTTCAAGTGCCATAGTTGGTGTTGTAAATTTAAGTTTTGAAAACTAAAATAAATCTTGTTTCATAACTAAAAAACTATAACTATTGATATGCCCTCCTTGTGGTTTTAGAGGTTTTCTAAGTGATTGCTAGTACTATATTTTGGTCTATAGAAATACCTTTCTTCTATAGCTAATCTTATCTAATTTAGATTTAAAGTCTGCCCACCCATCACGTATACAAATTTTATTAATTTACCCATTTAAAAATTTTACCTTTTGATTTTTTTTTTATTCAAAAAGTTTTGTAATTAATTTTATTTCAAACCGCGAAACGATAAAGGATTTAAGTTTATATGTATATGTTGGGTGGATGGGTGACCGCTATCCCACCCTCCAATCAGCAAAACATCATTATAAATGGTGATGTGGCCATCATAATACTTTCCCTATTATTTATGATGATGTTTTACTGGTTGTAGTCATATAAACTTTAATTCCTTATCGACTCGCGGTTTTCAATAAAAAATAATTACAAAACTTTTTGAATAAAAAAAAATCAAAAGGTAAATTTTTTTTTTTGAAAAATTTTGAGTAAGTAAATTAGTAAAAATTTGATGCATGATGGGTGAGTAAACTTTAAACTTCTTTATCCCACCCTCTAATCAGTAAAATATAATAATTTAGTAAGAAATGGAATTTTTTTTGAAAATTTCTAAATATCTTAAAAGAAATTCTAATAATTTGAAAAAGAACACAAAAAATTACTAAAAAGTTTTAGGAACCTAGAAGAAACATTGGCACAGCAATGGCTAAAAAAACCTAATAGATTAAAGAGAAATTTTTGCAAAATAAAATAAGCAAACTGGGAAGCAAACAGAAATTCCTAGAAATTTATGAATCAAAATATTGCTTGAAACTTTAAACATTTCAGAGAAAATTCTATTAACTTAAAAGTGAACACAAACAAATTGCTGGAAAAGTCTATGAAGCTAAAAAAAATTGGAAAATAAGTGGCTAAAGAATTCCTAGTAAATTGAAGAGAAATTGTTTGAAATTTTTAAAAGTACATTTTACTGGCAAAGTCTAATTATTCAAAAAGGGAACAGAAATCTGAAAAAAATTGCTGAAGAATAAAAAAATGAAGATTTGAAACAGAACAGAAATTCAGTAATAAAATTGCTTAAATAAGGTTTTAAAAATCTTGGATGCAATTGCCTTGCAATTTGGATAAGAAACTGCTGAAAAATTCTGAAAAGTTCAAAAAATTTATAACCTTAAAGAAAAAAACGGTGAAAATTTGTACACTAGAAATCTAAATGAAAATTGGAAATAAAGTGGCTTAAAAAATCGCATCAAGAAATCTCTAGAAAGTTTTTGCAATTTGCAAAAATAATGAAAACAAAAATGCAGAAAAATTCTTAAAACTAATTTGAAAGAGAAGAGAAATTTCTGAAGAATTAAAAATTAAAAATTTCTGTTTGAAGAAACTTCTAGGAAATGGGGATTAAATTTGCGAGAAATATTGAAAAAGAGATAAAAAATGGGTTTAAAATGCTAAATAAATTCTTAGAGACAGTTCTTGAAATTTGGAAGAGAAATTCTAAAAATCCAGAATAAAAATTAAAGATTCTTCTCTAAAAAATTGAATGAATCCAGTAATAATTGTGGAAGAATTCTAGAAACCCAAAAGGAAACTTGTAAGAGAAGTTGTTAGAAAATTCTTGGAAAAAAGAGATATTTCTAGGAATTTGTAGAAATATTGAAAATAATTGCTGGAAAATTCTAGATATCTTGGGGAAAATTCTAACAATGTGGAAGAGGACAGAAATTAAAAGAAAATTTTTGATAAATTCAAATAATCTAAAAGGAAGTTTGAAAGAAGAATTTCTAAAAAAATTCCTAACAATTTCATTTTTGGAAAAATCAAGAAAATTTTATAAATTTTTAGAAATATTGAAAAAAATGCTAGGAATTTCTAGAAATCTTACCAAAAATTCTAAAAATTTGAAAGAGGACAGAAGTTTGGAATAAAAATTGCTTTAAAATGCTAAACAAAATTAGAGACAAAAACTGCTACAAAGCCAGAAAAAAATAGAGTCCTTAAAATAATAATCTTGCAATTTTTAATTTTTAATTCTGAATTTTATAAATTTTTCGAAATATTGAAAAAAATGCTAGGAATTTCTAGAAATCTTACCAAAAATTCTAAAAATTTGAAAGAGGACAGAAGTTTGGAATAAAAATTGCTTTAAAATGCTAAACAAAATTAGAGACAAAAACTGCTACAAAGCCAGAAAAAAATAGAGTCCTTAAAATAATAATCTTGCAATTTTTAATTTTTAATTCTGAAGATTTCTATAAGGAAGAAAATTTAAACAAAATTCTAAAAATCTACAAAAAAATGAATGATGAGAAATTCTTAACCAAATAAAGATACATTTCTGGAAATGTTTTCGCAATTTGCTTAAAATTTGTAGAAATTTTGAAACAAATTACTGAAAAATGTTTAAAATCTAGAAGAATATTTGATAGAAAGCAGAAATTCGGAAGAAAAATTGCTAAAATTTATTAAAAGAATTTTTAGCAATTTGGTAGAGAAAAATTGTCAAAAGCAGAAAAGAAATTGTTGAAAAATTTAGAACCAGCGATATATATTTATAAAACTTGTTAGATAAATTTTTTTAAATTTCTAGAAACCTTTAAAAGAAAAAAAACTAAAAAACAAACTGGACCAAGATCCTTGCCTACCACATTGTAAGTGGTGTGAGTGCTTGATAAAAAATTACTCCCAAGTCCTTCACATCAGATAGACTGGATATTGGGTTGTTGTCTATTTCATATGTGAAGGCCAACGTTGATTTTTTCGAGAGAAGGATATTTTATTGCATTTACTTACATTCAGATAGAGTTTATTATTGTGGCACCAGTTGTTAATTTTATCTAAATCTTCTTGTAGACTGAATCGGTCCTCCAAGGTGCTCACTTCACGAAATATTTTGATGTCATCAGCATACATTAGCATCTCGCTATTCGAAATTAAATTCTCTATATCGTTGACAAATAGTAAGAAAAGTAAAGCTCCGCAATGTTACCCTTGCGGCACACCTGATGTAACTGAAATTGGTTTCGATACAAAGTTGTTAATTTTTACCATTTGAAATCTATCTGTTAGAAACTAATAGTCAAATTATTAAATCCGAACGAGATCAATTTATCTAATAATAATTTGTGGTTAACTCTGTCGAATGCTTTTGAAAAATCCAAATAAATGCAATCCATTTGACTTTTTTCTCCAAAACATTCACCAGATGTTGATCAAAGGACAACAGGTTAGTCAGTGTTGACCGTCCTGAGACAAATTTATGCTGATTCTTAGATAAAACATTTTTACACATCCAGTACAACTGTTTAGCGACTATCTTATCCAATAATTTAGGTATGCAAGACTGAAGGCATACCCCTCTATAAATTGAGATGCATTCACGCCTACCTGATTTAAAAATAGGATGTATATAACTTACTTTCTAAGCCGAAGGGAATATACCCTTCAACAAGGAAATAGAAAACAAGTCATAAATTGGACTGCATAAAGAATAAATGCAATTTATTATGACATAAGGAAAAATTTCATCAGGGCCAGAACTTTTATTCGGTTTAAGTGAAATAATTTCAATGTTCTTCTTAGAAACAAATAATTTAGAATCATTTATAATTTTAGGTTTATATAAAAATTTGACAAAAAATTAACCGTTATCCGTGGCATAAACTGAAGCAAAAAAGTCAGAGAACAAATCAACTATTTGATCACCATTAATTCCTGTTTTTGATTCAAATTCGAAGGCATCTGGTATGGTTTCATTATTTTTCAAATTTTTTATACACTTCCAAAAATAATTGGGATTATTGTTTATTCTTGATTCAACATCACTTAAAAAATTTGAATACAAAAATTTGGATAACTCCTTACATTGAGAACGTAACGATTTGAATAATAAGTAGTTAGCATAGTTTCCGGATTTTTTATATTTGATATGGGAGTATATAGGCTTTATAATTAACATAATGTTTCACCAAGTGATTAATGAGAAACCATTATTTGATATGGGAGATTTTTTTCTTTTTTCTAAATTGTTTCAGCTCATCTGACATCCATCTGGGATAATACTTCATCTTATTATTAACATATCTATATGGAATGAAACTATTTATACCTTCATCAAGAATATTGTAGAACAAACATACTAAGGTATGCACATCATTATGCTGGCCAAAAGTCGTGAAAATCAAAAAAGGTATCCAGCGCATGTAAAGATTCCGACTGTATCCTAGCAGAGTGCCCTATGTTGAAGTCACCGACAACGACAATATTATTGAACGTGTCAATCCATTCAAAAAATGTTGTATAATCTGCACAACTAGTTGCTGTTTTTATATATGTATGCACAAATAAATATTACAGGAGGTGAACAGAACCAATTATGTGTGGGGAAAGTTTTACTACTCTGTGGAAGAGCATAAAACTTATCACATGCCACGACAACATCATTACTTTCATATATATACTACCAGTCTGTCATTGTTTTATTATACAAATCAGAAAAGTTAGTTTTCCTAAAATTATATTTCCAGTTCTGATTGGTACTAAATTTTAACGGTGTTGGTGCTGTCTGAAATTATAGATTAAATGTTATGCTGGGGTGGTGACCATCTTCTGAATTCAAGGGATATGGATTTCTCTCAATATTGGATATAAGATTACATGAGATAACAAGGTCTAAAAGTTTTTCGTTTTTGTTATGCACATTATTAAGCTGGACAAAGTCGTTAAAATCAAGAAAGGCATCCAGCGCATGTAAAGATTCCGACTGTATCCTAGCAGAGTACCGTGGCAGGTTGAAGTCACCGACAACTTCGATATGATTGAACCTGTTAACCCAATCAAAAAATGTTGTATAATCTGCACCCCAAGTGGCTGGTTCTGTATGTGTATACAAAAAATATATTACAGGTGTTTTATTTATTTTCGCTTTAACTGCTATGATTTCCATCATATCAAAGGTTGGTTTTGCTATCTTAATTTCTTCCGAAGAGAATTTAGAATGCACAGCAATTAGAGCACCACTTCACCGTCCATCAGGTCGATAGACTTATTAAACTAAATTATTCACTGTCAACTATTCAATTGTTTAACGATGTTTCTGTTAAGAGAAATATATCATATTCCTTGGATATAACGTTATTATAAAAGTTGATAAGTTGACTATTCAATCAACGAACATGTTGGTAACATAGGTTTAGTGGTGTTGAAAATTGAGAAAGTTGGGAAGAAATTGTTTTTTTTTTTGTTGGTGGATCTCTTTACTATTTTTGTTAAAATATTTTATTGTAAGGTTAGATTCGACAGCTTTTACACGTTGTTTAAGTTTGTTTAAAACTTGTTTAAATTTTTCTCTTTGTAGTATGGTTTTATCACGATTGAGTTTAATATTATTATGTAGTTTGTTTCTGTTTATAATTATAGGCGACAAATTACTTTTATAGGTTTAAATTCAAATCGAATAAACCGTTCAATTATTATAAACAAAGGAAATATTTTTTTTTGGAACTTTGAAGACAAATTCCGGCTTAACTGTAAACTTTCGGATATAGATTTTGTTGGGTTAAATCATCATATTTTGGCCCTAGGAATCTCTGGTCCAGTCATTTCTTCCTATTAACGGGATAACCTGTATATGAACCCTTTTTGTACACTATGAACAAGGCTTTGCGATTTAAAGTAGTTCATCATTCTATTTGCTATTACCTCTGATGAAAGAGTTATGGGGCTATAATTACAGAAGTCACTTGTTTCGTTTTTTAAATATTTGAATTAGAATTCCTACATTTAAGCATTCCGGAAATATTCCATTTTCGAGGCTAATGTTAATCAAGTGTGTAAGAGGACCCACAAGTTCATTTAATTCACTAGGTATAATAGCCACTGTATCATTATTCTTAAGCGATGTAATAAGAATAATTTATTTAAATTTATTTACTGATTTGAAAAGCAAAGAGTTAAACTCTAAGAGTTTATATGTTTCTCTATTCTACATTGAAATGGACGATATGGAATTTTGTTCATTTCGTTTTTGGATATCTTATTCAAGAAATTCTTAAAGTCATGCTATTTTCTTCTTGGTTAGTAGTTGTACCCAACATGTTATTAATAATTGACCAACTTGTTTTAATTTTGTTGTCACTCCTTGAAATTTTACAATGTTGTCCTTTTATGGTCGGTTATTAGCATAAATAAAATAGTGTTTATTTTCAATTACAGTAAAAATTTTCATATCGTCCGCAAACAAGAGGCACTGAGAGTGTCGAAAACAGGAAGTGACGTCGTTAATAAAAATATTAAAAAGAAGTGGACTTAGGTGGGAACCTTGGGGTACACCTGATGATGCAGCTATCGAAAAAGACATGTAGGTACCAACACCTACCCTCTGAGTTCTATCTCTTAAATAAGACGCTATCCAATCGAAAAGTGAACCTTGTATTCCCAATTTAAACAATTTAGACAATAATATACTGTGGTCTACTGTGTCGAATGCCTTGGATAAGTCGGTATAGATGGAATCAACCTGTTTGTTCTTCTCCAAGACATTCACTATAAAGTCGCCATATATTAATAGATTGGTAGCTGTCGATAAACCACGTCTAAATCCATGCTGCTGCTCCGTCAAGAATGCATCAACTTGTGACGAAATATATAAAGTTACAATTTTTTCAAAAATTTGAGGAATATGCGATAGAATGGATATAGGTCTATAATTGGCGACGATATTTTTGTTGTTTGAGTTGTTAAAAATAATCCAAAGAGGACGACATAAAGAAAATGAGCAATTTTTTAGAAATAAAGCGGGCAAACCGTCTGGCCCCATTGAGTAGGTTGGTTTTAAATTCGCTAATTCCTCTAAAATCGAAGATATACCAACATCGGGAATAAAATTAAGGTTCAGGTGAGAGTCACCTGACTCGCAAACAGTTTGGTTATTTGAATGTTTGTAGACGGAACCAAAATTAGAAGCAAATAAATCAACGATTTCGTTTGCGCTATTTATAGTTGAACCCTTATGATTGAAGGAATTGGGAATACCACTAGATGTTCGTTTTGACCTGATGTGTTTCCAAAATACGCTAGAATCATCAGAGATGACACTTTCAAGTCTTTGTAAATATTCTTCATGACATCTACTAGTTAGTATTTTGCAATCGGCCCGTACTTTTTGAAAGCTTTCATAGTCCGCAGGTAGATTAGATAGCTTAAATTTGGCATGTAGTGTTTTTTTTTTAAACAACATATTTTTTAAATCGTTACTGAACCATTTAGGGAATCGATAACTAGGCAGACTATTTGCATCCACAACAGGAACAAATTTGCCAATCGCCTCATAAAGAATATTATAAAAAACACCCACTTGATCATTAACATTTAAATCCTTTAATTAATACTATAAGTTAATACTCAATTCTAAAGCTGGATGATGCACATCACATGGAACAAGGGAGTTTTCAGCACAAGGGACAGAAAACTTATTAGCAAAGGTAGTTTGTAAAAATATAAGGTCCAAAAGTACAGAATTAGCGTTAACAATATTATTCACTTGAAATAAACGCCATAATCGCCTACTAACCAATTAATGTTTGGGAGATTGAAATCACCCAGTATACACACGTGGTAATCAGGTAACATATCAACAAGGTTCTCAACAGATAAACAATGTTGTTGATATGTCGAAAGTTGAGAGTTAGGACGGATATAGACACCACCAAGAAGAACTCGTTGTTTATCTGTACTAACGGAAACAAAGAGTTCTTCATGATGATAATATTTACTTTCCAGTACATGCGATTTAAGGTGACGAGCAACTGCTATAAGTACACCCCCACCCCGTTTTTTCCCGGAATTCATATAATTACGCAACGATAAACATTATAGTTAAGGAATCCGAGTTCGGCATCAAAAATGTCCTCACTTAACCAAGTCTCAGAAAGAACTATTATCTCGTATCTGAACAAGGAGACAGATTTAATTAAAGTAGAAAGTTTGGTACGAAGCCCACGAACATTTTGATAAAAAATTCTTAATTCATTTCTGAGCCTTGGTTTGGGGGAACTACATTTATTGCTAAAGGCGCAAGAGTCTTGTCTAAAAAATTTTCCGAAGTTATTTTATTATTTATGATATTAGTATTATTATTAGTATTTAAATTAGTATTTAAATCAACAGCTTTACGAATACTTGCAAATTTGCGTTTACGGTTAACAAAGTGGCGAATGGTGACGCTTTGAGGCCATATTTCAGCATGCAGAAATTTATGTGAGTCCGATTCAACGATGCCGACTTTAAATGAACAATACATAGTGTTTGAAGTAACTGGGGTACAGGTGAAGTACTTTATGCCAATGCTATCCTTGATAAAAACAGATAATTGTTCAATCGTTGTTGAGGGACTGCAGTTATGAACGTGGTAAAAGTTAGTACGTAAGTTTTAATTATTCATATTTAGTGAGTGTTTACATACACATTTTAATATGTTGTCCTATGCCATAGAGATTTTACATGTTTATATTTCTTTAATTTTAAGAAAAGCTGATCAATTCATTATTGTATATAATATTCTTCTTGGAAATAAATTAATTGAATTAAAAGGAGTTGAAAGTGTTTGATGGATTTACCCGAGGATGTGTATCTAATTAGATTTGCTGATTACTTACTAATGAAGGGAATTGAAGAATTAGCAGCTGAAGTGATTATTAAAAAAATAGTCAATATGGGTTTGGAGGTATCAATTAATAAAATAAATACAGTTTGGCTGTCAAGAAGAAGGGCGGAAAGATTAATGGGCGGAACAATCAATACATTTGGACATACAATTAAATTTAGGACTTATAATTGAAGTAAATTTACTTTACATGTAATAGAGGCTGCAAGTAGCGCAGCAAAATGAGATCTAGGAAATTATTTTTGTTTGTGGGAAGAATGTTGTATGCGACGCCAAAACTAGCGAGAACCTCAAATTCTAGAAGAAAAAAGATTGTGGAGTGCGCTTATACTAGCAGCAAATGCAACCCTTGAATTCAAAGTTATGGCTTTGTAGAAAAAAAATAATTAATTCAGATGACAATTGGAATGGGGCGCTAATTTGTTTTAAATAACATAAAGACTTAAGGGGTTAGGCCACTCAAGACTAGGAAAAAAGGTCATTTTCTAGTTTTTTTTTGAAACAAAATCTAAAAGTCCTATTAAAAAACTGTTTTTATATCTTTATTGTATGTACATTGAACTTTAGTTCTTATTTTTTTTAAATAGAAATTTTGAAAATGACGTAACAAAATAAATAAAATGGAGGTCCCTCTCGGAGCGTAGGGCAAAACGGACGAAAAGATCCTGGAAATAGCAATGGACAAAAAAGTAAATGTTTTCTGAATCTCTGATGTATACTCTAAAAAAATACGGGCCGTATTTTGAAAATTTTGATTCTAAACAAAATGGCGCACGTTTGAAAAAAAAGTTCATTTTTCAGGCTTAAATCCCCGTATAAAAACGTTCATAAAAAAGGAATGAAGCACTTTAAAACAAAAAGCCCTCGTATTTTTGTAGTATTTTTTATTTAGATTAAGGAATAAACAGATTTAGACTGATTTATTAATTCATATTTGAGATTTCTTTTAGCCCGATTTTAAAAACATGGTTTCGAGAAAAACGCGATTAAAGTTTTGACTCATAGTTTTTCATAGAAATAATGTATTTATCTCTACTCTGCAATACCTGCGCCGTAAAAGTGACCTTTTAGATTCATTTTCTCTTCGTCCTGATCCTTTCTTGATTTCTGCGCCATTCAAGCATCTTTTGCAGCATCAGTCAGCGCGCGCTCGGATAACTGGATGCGGCGCTCGTTGCAAAAATCGTAGCAGTTTTGTCCGATTTTTATTTTCAGGTATTGCATAACTTTTATTACGCTAAATAAGCCGTCGTTGAATGTACACATGGCCATATTAGCTGCAATATCCAACACCACTTATCCACTTGAAGTTGATTTTGGAACCATCGACCACGCAACAGAATTGAAACCAACCGATAAGCGTTACCAAGCCGAAAAATGACGAAAAACCGCGTTTTCTCCACGATCCATCATCCGAGACAATAAATCCGTGTAAAATTTTAGAAGATTGATTTTGCTCTTCTTTTCATACTAATTTTGCCCACAGTTTTGGCTTTAAAATAAATTTTCTCATATTCTTAAGACTCTAAACTATACTTTATCCAAATTCTAGAGTGGCCTTACCCTGTAAGTAATAGTTTTAGATGATTGCTATTGGTCACTTTTGTTATAAGTGTTATTAAGTTATTGAATAATGAACCCAAATTTCTCTGGGGGTACTTCTGGCCATGCGCCACTAGTTAAAAGTTAAAAAAGCAATTAGTTGAAAGCATCCAAATGCTATCACTTAAATTTTATTAATTCCTTTACAAAATTACAACTGTTTCACAATAAAATTTCAGCTTTTTAAACCTTTTTGAAAAACTTTAATTGTTTTTAAAATATTGTCAACTTTTATTATTGATCAATATCATTAGATCAGGCATTTAAACAAAGTAAATTTCTTGTGTTCGCTATTGATTTAAATTGGTTTATTTTTGGGTGTAAACACCTTGAAAAATCTGCAATACCACATCACTCATCAACAACAGGACACACAATGAAAACATTTTGAAATATTCAAATCATTACAAATTAAATATGCGCGAAGCCATCGAAATGTACAAAAATAAAACTCTTTTAGTAAATTTTGACCTGAGTTTCTTAGATAATCCGTTAGAATCCCGCATAAAACTAATTACTCCCCGGTTTTTCCCGATAATCTCTCAACTGTATAAATGCTGCAGTAATAGTTTTAAGAATTTAATTTGTTATTGATAATGTTCACCTTGTGAATGAAATATACGCTTAATAAACAAAACACTTAACTTAAGCTCAAACCATGAATAGTGATTGGGTGTATTAATTATCAACTATATTTATATCTAAAAATGTCGTAATATATTAATAAACCATCAGAAAGAGCATTTTAATTTTAAACTGAATTTTATTGTCACACCAGGGCAATATACTGCAAAGCTTTACAAATTTACGGATTTCTGGGTCGATTTTTGAAAACTTTAGCTTCAATTGTTAAATGTTTTGTTAATTAGACACCACCTAGAGTATGCATCTTTTCTTTAGTTAGATATGGTAATATTAACGTTTTTTAAATTTTCAACAGCAGAATTTTACAACGTGTGTTTCGTGTACGAATTGGTTAATTAATTGGAAACCACTTGTAGATGTGTTAATTTTGCGGAAAAAAACAAGATCTAGACCTCTCTTTCTGGTATACTGGCACATCATTAATTATAGCTTGCACCTAAAGCCTATGAACTTGAAATATTACTATGAAGGTGACATCTATTGTTAAGTGCTGCGCTAAATCCCTGTTTGAGTAGGGAACGGTCAAAAGTGTCAATTAGAACAATAATAATATAAGCTTTAATTAACCATGAACTTATCCTGTTATAGTTAATATCAGTAATTTATTTCATACAATCCGTGATATATTCATATTTAATTTTACTTTTTTCTAAGTTTATTTTATTGTGTAATTAAATCGAATATAATATATTTCTATACTCAGTAATGCTATACTTTTAGGTAAGAACAAAATATAAAAGTTATACATTTTATAATAAAAATAAAAATTACATATATAATAATAAGAACCTAGAATGTGCACCTATTTCATAACCTAAATAATTAACAAATAAATGATTTAATCGGACTGCAAATAATTATTCCAAACTTGAGAAGCGTCAATTCGTTTATTCTTAGTTAGTTGAAAATGTTCCAAGTTACGAATGTAGGTCTGTGCATGTTGCAACGACTCCCCATTTCCTAATGGTACACATATTTCTTGTCGCGCCGAGGATTAAAATAATAGTTAAAAATGTTTTACTTCACCGTAGTATTTTCTATTTATACGTAAACTACACATACCGAGATAAGTAAATTAAGGGAAGGAGACGCCCGCATTATTTCAATTCACAAGAACAATACTTTATTGCCGGGTTTCGTCTCGCAATGTTTAGTATTCTTAGGGGATAAATAAAAACATGTATTTGCATTTAAATGAAAAGACCACAAAAGGACCGCGGTCGAGTTTTATAGCTATTTTTTATGAACAATTTATCGTTCAAATATATTCTTTGCATGGTCGTAAATAAAAATAAAGAATACTTAAATATTTATAAAAAAAAAAATATGAAAATGACGTAATTTCTACTATAATGAGTTTTATAATATAAGATTATTATTATTTTTTTATCCTTTTATGGTTTCATTCAAATATCTGTTACACAAATTTATAGTTCTTAATTTTACATATAATTGAAAACTATTTAGCATTGATAAAACTACTTAACCTCCTGTATTTGTTTCTTTTTTATCACTTGGTAAAATTAGGACGATAAATAAAATTCACAAACGGATTGTAAAAACAACAATTTCATTTACGTGGTAATTTTCAAGAATGTATTACAAAATAATGGCTTCAAGCATCAACTATACTATACATTATGTTAATAATAGGTAGTTAAATAAAAATATTACCTATTGCTGAAAAACTTTATTAAGAAAATTTATCATTGGAATTTTTATTATAAGAAGATAAATATGTTATGAGTAAATCAACTCACATCCGTTGATATCTCAAGAAAATATTTTAAAATATAAGCTTGAATATATTGCTGCGGGAAGATTTCACTAAATCCCTAAGGTGGATGATCAATGTATAGAACATGTTAAAATTATAACTCTGTGGTGATTTCCCTAAAGAAAGAGGGTGAATTGATTAAATCCCTTATCTGTTTTAGTACAGCGACGAAATAATATTATTATTATTTATTTCTAACTAATTACCAAAGTAGATATTTAAAAAATAAAATGTTATTAATTTTTTTTGTGAATAATATTATTCATTTTTTTAGACAATCGATATTTTTTTTGGGTTTCGTGAAGAGTATATCAATATAAATAACAATGTTATGTGATGAAAACATATAACATTATTATTTATGAGTGTAAATTAAATATTGATTTATAGGTCATTTGCTATTTATATTTATTAAAACATATTATTGAATTATGGTATCTTGAGTTGGTTACTATTTCTGTTCAGAGAAATATTTAATAAATCAAGTATTTCTCTGAACATCATCATCCAAATAATAATAGTGCTCTTACAAATTTATGAAAACTTTGGTTATTCTGTGGCGAGTGCAGTAGTAGATATCTTAAGAGCGTTTTATGTTTATCTATTACGATCTTCACAATATTATTTTCTCTCTATCTATTTTAATGCCAATGCTACTACAACGATTCCGGGAGGTTACATATGCTTTATTAACTTCCAGAAAACTTTTTAACCAGGTTCAATACCCTATTTACAACGATACAAAAAATCTATCTGAATGGTAAGGAGATCTAATTGATAGAAAATTTATATTCAAAACAATCAACTAATATCAGTGCAAACAAAAACTAAGGGAAGGCTGTCTACTCACCGCGACACTATTTAATATGGTTTTAGAAAATATTTTTAAAGAAGCATTAGAAGACCAAAATTAAATTGCTTCGCAAACGATACTGCCATCCTAGCAGAATCCGCTAATGAACGTCAAGAACTAGTGAACATAATAAACAATGCCTGTGATAATTGAGATTAACCATTAATGTTACAAAATATAAATGCATAGTTATTAACAAAATGAACTCGGGCTCTACATTATTGAGATTAAATGGGGAATCCCATAGGGAGAGTTCAGAAATTTATATATTTGGGATGCTGAATCACGGAATCATTCAATACATCGGACGAGATAAGGTTCCAAACTGAACAAGGCAGATCAAAATTTCAGAAAGCAAAACATTATTATACTTTATACTTTATTTAAAGCTAACTGCATTTACAAGATAGTTATACAAAAAGTATTCATAAAGTACAAAATATAAGAGAAATAAGTATACTACAAACAAATAACACATAACAGATGACCAGACATTCAATATGCCTTAACTGGGACTTGAAAGTTGAATAGGAGATCCCAACAACATCGAGTGAAGAACCCGCGCTGTTGACGTTTCTTGCAATTTGCGTCATGGAACCATGCATGCCATAATTAGTCCTGTGGTAATTCACGTGCAAGAAGTTGTTACATCGCAATTCACAGCTTGGTACATTGATAATGACTAAATTTAGTAGATGTTTCGAGTCAATTCGCCCATTCAGTAATTTGAACATAAATGCGAGGTCCATTCTCTTTCTCCGAGTATTCAGTGAAGCGAGGCCAACGTATGCACTGGATTACTGGTGTGTAAAGTATATTCCCGCAGTACTAAGCTTGAATGACAAAACTTTAGCAAATTTGTTTTGAACTGCTTCCAATCTATCCACATGGGTTTTGTATACAGGTGACCATATGAGGCAAAAAGATTCTAGGTGCGATCTTACCAACGCGTTGTATAAGATAACCAGGGTAGGTATGTTGCTAAAATCACTCGTACTCCGCTTGACGAACCCTAGCATTTTATTGGCCTTGTTTATAGTCTGGTCAATGTGCAAGTTATATGTCAGCTTAGGGTCCAATAATACACCGAGATCCCTTATGTAATTCACCCTAGTAAGTGGAATACCGTTTAAATTATAGGTGTAATTAACGGGTGATTTACTACGCGAGAAAGGCATAAACTGGCATTTATTAATATTAAGTTTCATATTGTTAGACACGCACCAAGTGTGAATTAAAGCCAAATTATTCTGGATAATAGAACAATCATCTCTTCCACTGATTTTCAAAAATATCTTTAGATCGTCTGCAAATAGTAAATGCGGGCAGGTAAGTACTTCAGATAAGTCGTTAATAAAGATGGTAAATAGTAATGGTCCCAAATGGGAACCCTGGGGTACACCGGACGTTGCGTAAAATGTATCTGAGATAAAGTCGTTTATCCTAACATACTGAGCCCTATCAGTTAAATATGACCTTATCCATTTCAGTAAAGGGTCTCCTATACCATAACCACGCAGTTTTTGTAATAAGATTGAGTGACTTACGCAATCAAAAGCTTTGCTGAAGTCTGTGTAAATTGAATTTACTTCAGCTCCACTTTCGATAGCCTTGACAATATAATCAGTGAATACAAGAAGATTTGTTTGTGTGGAACGACTCCTAAAAAAAAACATATTGGTTTTGGGTGATAATATTGCAAAAAGCGTCAGCCAACTGATTATATAATAATTTCTCAAACACCTTGGGTATAACTGACAGTATAGAAATTGGTCTATAGTTACTTACGTTGGATTTAAAACCGGATTTGTGGATTGGTGTTACACATGATAATTTCCATTCATCAGGGAAGATACCGGAAGTTAATGATAAAGACAACAGTTTGTATAGTGGATTGTAAAGTGATCTACTACAATTACGAAGAAATATCGGAGGAATATTATCAGGGCCAGGGCCAGAAGTAACCTTCAACCTTGACAGTTCAAATAATACTTGCTCGGGAGTTATATACAAGCTGTTTAAGTTTGTTGTTAAATTGGGAGTAAAAGTTATTGGTGTTTCATCAGTATCTGGATTGTAAACAGAGGAAAAGTACTTCGCAAATAGATTTGATATGTTGTCACCTGCTGTAGCACTATCGTCATTATAGGTCATAATCAATGGGATGCCAGATGATTTATACTTATTATGAACCAAAGACCAAAAGGACTTAATGTTATGCGGAATGGAAAGTTCAATGTTATCCAAATACCGTCTGTAGCACAACATAATTTCAGTTTTACATTGCGTTCTAATACACTTAAATAATTTGTAGTCAGCGGAATTTGAGGTTACTTTCCATTTTTTGTGAGCTTCTTTTTTAGATTTTATCATAACAATTAACTTTTTCGAAAACCAGGCAGGGTAACAATCAAACATTACAGGTTTTTTTGGCACATACAGATCAATTGCAAAATAAATTATATCATAGAGAATTTGACTAGCAGAATTAATATCGGAGCACTTATTTAAATAAGACCAATCCACACATGACAAGAAGTTATTTATGCTCAGATAATTGGCACGTTTAAAATCAGGTTTATATTTAATGCTATCAGCTAAAGTATCACATTCATCTATAATAATATTAATATTTAATGGTGGGTGATATCTATCAATTGGAATTATAGGAGCACAATTACTTACTGAGAAGCAATCATAATTCCAATGTCCCTCCAAACGCATTCTTAATGCCATTAAATTGATTCATACCTAATGTGCTAAGACAGTCACAAAATAACATATCGGAAGTTGAACTTATATTCGTTGGAATTAATCCGCAGTTCTCATCATCGTTGATCCAAGTAATATTTGGTAAATTAAAGTCACCAATGATAATAAATTTATAATAAGGATA